>BGPT01001990.1:195801-241246 GCA_003297045.1 Symbiodinium sp. clade C Y103 | reverse complement strand
TGTGGGTCAGTCAGGCAGAGCACTGCCAGGGCCAATGGCTGTGGCCCGCGGGTCTGAAAGGCAGCGACCCGCTAAGGCAAATGGTCGGCACAGGGGCGAGCGTGGGGCACCCTGCTGGATCCAAATGCCTTATAATTATGTTATATATATATATATATATATATTATTTTATATAATTATATGTATGATCAAATCATGGTGTGTTTGTTGGTTTATATTGACCACATTGAGTATAGACATCTCCACTGTATATTCTAAGCCCTAGTCATAGTAGTTGCAAACCAGCATAGCTGAAGAACTGCTGCACCTCCTTGTGGCTTTGTGCCCGACAAGTTTTGATCGGCAGCCAAGTAGGTAGAGGGAAGTCGACAGAACAATGCAGTGCACAGAAGGGAGGCTTTCAATGTTAAGGCAAACAAGAACACCTACTTCAAGCATGTAGGCCACATGGATCAGCAAGTCTGCCACAAAAACGTGGCAATTCTTGGCCTTTGTTAGTTGCTGGAGATCAGGATCAAAAATGTGTATCAAACCTGGGCTGGGTCTCAAGGTCGGACGACTCACTACCGAATGATCAGTTAGCCCAAGTTTTCAGAGGGGTTTCTGAGATGCGAAAAAAAAAAACAGTTGCCATGTCATGTTGAGACGTATGTGTCCCCAAGAACCTGGGTTCAATCACAACCACTGTGGTGTTGAAAGAGGATTGGATCGAGTGAGTGGGACGGTACTACTGAGATGATGCCTGAATTGGCCGCAAACTAGGAAATTATAGCCTGGGTCTTGGTCACCGGGGTATACCCCATTGTTATCTCCAGTTCTACGTTCTAAGAGTTTAAAGCCCATGGCAAACTGATTGCCAAATTGACTGATCAACCTTGACAACTACGCAGAGAGAGTCCGCATGTCCACTCCATGTTTGGTAAATTTAAGTCGGGAGTTGGCATAATTATGAATGTACACAGATTTGTACGAGTTGTTTTAACCCAAAATACGACATGATACCTTCGTCTCAATCATCTTTTTGAACATACATGGAGCCCGTGGAAATGAGGTTGATGTTTGTGCTGCCAACAGTGCAGATGCTCCCGGGGCACCTCGGACCTTGGTGTTTTGCACTGGCTGGGGAGGAAATGGATCTCCCATTCATATTCATTAATGCCACATGTTTTATCAATATTCACTGCAACTATGTATTATATATATATAAATATGTATACATAAGTAGTATATATATATATACATATATATATATATATACATACATACATTACATATATATATATATACCCTAAACATACCATGATTTTGAAGTCCCTGACTTGGCGTTTTTTTTTTTCTGGGAGATGTCATCCATTGCTGGGGAGTCAACAGTGGTCAACCACCCACCCAGAAGGTGACAACCTGCACCTCTTGGATGCTGGTGGTCCCAGCGCCACCAATTAACCAATTATTGCCAACTACGGACTGTCTACTTCTTTGAATCACCATTTTGGTTGGTGAAGTTCCCAGTTTTTCCGCTTTGAGATTCCCATTTTGTTGGGTTGAATCGTTTAGCTGATTGGATTTGCCAAGGGTTTTTGGGGCATCCTACACCACCACGTTGGCCACCAAGGAGTGACCACGGCCATGTGGAAGATGAACTGGACATCGTTCCATTGTTGAGGACGAAGAAGTCGAAGCAATGTTGGGATCGGAATTCCATGGAATGTCCTAGTTGATGGGTATACGGATTGATACGCCGTTGATTTTTTGGATTTTGTAGGAAGGTGGGATCAAGCTGATGCCGTCGCCAACCACCCATTTGGGTAAGCTTGGGGATGGTTGATGGCTATGGGTTTGCCACACTACTGACATAGACCCCAAGAATCGCTCAATTTCAATGGGAAAGCAGTGTTCCAATCCACATCACTATCGGGGTCTTTGTTCGATAGTTTTGGGGGGGATGGTAAAGAACTTGGAAGTTACTTCAATATGGGGTAAACGGGTAAACCTTGAGATCATGCAGGGGGTTCAATAAACAGAGGTTGAGATTTCATCCTCAAAAGATGTGTCTTCACAGGTGCTTGGATGGGGGCTGATCTAGGGGGATGCAAATCTGGATGGATTCCCAGGGGGCTTCTTAGAACCTGAAAAGATGAATTTTGCCACTTAGAGGCTCTTAGAAGCAGAGGGGTTCTAAGAAGCCAAACATGTAATTTAAACCAAAGAGAAAGTTTATCTTCTAAGAAGGCCTCTACTTCTAAGAGGCTGCTTCTAAGAAGCAAAACCCTTCCAAGAAGCATTTGCAGCTTCTAAGCGCTTCCGCGAAACAAAGAACACATCCATCCCGCGTTCGCACCAGAAACGCGTCCCCTTAATGGTGGATGTTCAGCATATGGTTAATGTATATTAATGTTTCAATTTTCAACGAAGGATAACATCATGACCTCCCAAACAAATTGCCCAGAAGTAGATAGCGGTTGTAAATCCCGAATGTTCCTGGGTCAAGACCTTTCACCAAATGGGTATTGTCCAAGGATACCAAGGATGGCCGTTTGCTAAAATCAAATAGATCTTTATACATGCATTTACATGCGATGACCCAAGTGCCCAAACCAAACAGGTTCATGACTATATATATATATACATATGATTACACTTATAAACATCCATGTTACCTCCGGTGCCTGCATTTTCTCATGTCTGGTGCACGCTCGAATTTCCCAGGAGCAATTCGATGCTCTTCTCATTGATTCTTTTGTACACCTTCTCTTGCGTCCCTGGGCAGCTGTTGGGCGTTTCTCGAAAATGATGCAGAATCCACCGATGCGGCAGGTGCCCCATGAAAAATGCTGATTTAATGATATTTTAAAAATCAACAAATGGGGATTCCATGGGATTGAATAGGAGTTGATAATTTACCACGATTTACCCTCTGGTTGATTATCTAGCATAGCTACAGAAGCCATGGCCCGTGAAAATAGATGATCTATGCCGATTTACCGTTATTAAAAGGTTTATTTTCAAGTTCGCTACGTTTTAAATAACCAGAGGGATCAGATGGATTCAGATGGTAGATTGATAATTGCCCCGTCAATATCCGTCAATGATATGACATTCCCTGTACAATCCTGTACATCTGTTGCGTGCCACTATTAGGGGGAATGTAAATATATGTTAATATATAACAATATATACACATGTGTTGGGATGTAGATGGGAAGTCGTTCCTGCGTTCCTCCAACTCATCGGCTGTTGAGTCAAGGGCCCGGGGAACACTCAAAGAGGTCCATGTAGAAGACGATTTCCGTTGCTCGTAGAAGAACTCCCAAAATGCCATCTATAGCATCCTCTAGCAAATGAACAGAAATGGGGAATTCATCATTTTTATAGACTGTAGATGATCTTCCTGGGGAAAGGATGGGTTTTTCACGCCTGTTTGAATTTAGAGGGTATACAAACACTACAAATATGACTAGCCTTTTGTGAGTACATTTACCGAATAACTGCAACAAGGGGCATGTCACTCCCCTGTCTTGCGTTTTGGCTCTCAACACTTGGGAGACACTGGGGACTTGGACTATGACCCACATGGGCGTGTCTCCCCCATATCCCCACATTGTGGACTCACCATGAAATGACCAGTAAAATTTCATCATTTGCTGTGTTGTTTCCTGCGTTTCCTGGCCATGTTGCAGGGTTCCTCCAACCCATGGTTTAATGATAGCCGCACATGAAGAAATCCATCAATGTGCCTCTTGATTTTTACAGCCATGTTGGGAGCAACCTTGAAAACATGGGATTGAACCAATACACCTGGTGGTGTTTTGCTCCCCCCCAATCGGATTGAACTTCGTTAACCACAGTTATGCCCGAAATACGATTTATAGGTCAGTTACTTCACCCCATTTATGGAATGATCTTCCCATTTATCACCATTAAAATCACTATTTCTAGATGTTTCTAAGGCTTTGAACTGCAAAAACACGGGGCACCAACGGGTTCCCCCGCCTAGGCCACCTACAACATCTCGGGCATCGCGGTGACGGGAGCCTTGTCAGCGGTGCATCGAGTGATGCTGGAGGCGAAGCCTGGACAAGTGATAAACATGGTGATGGGTCAACAATGGTCAACACCTATATTCATACCATATTGGGTGAATAAGCCAATAAGCATCCATGAATCCCAGCTATTTTGGGGTAGCTGGGGTACCTCGGGTACCTGACTCGTAGCCACATGATGATTTACTTCTGAAATTCATGGTGATTTTCCAGTTCTCTAATGTTAAATAACCAGAGGGTACGTCTGAAATATCCCTAGAAATAAAACGGTCAAAACTCTGGAATTACCGGGACAAATATGGATTAAATGTGAAGAAGCACACCAATTTTGTTGGGATTATATAACATTGGATTCAACCATCAGGGATGAGTTTTGTACCAGGCAACTGGTTGCATGGTGTTACATACAACTGGGATATGTTAAATGTTGTATCAAACGATGTAAACCTAAAACATCCCAGAAGCATATTTGATAGACTGTTGAAAACTACGAGCAGTGGCTGCTAAACCTCAGTTTGATAGGGTTTTAATATGTTTTAATGGGATGTAACTATTAACTTGGGGTGTTGGTTGACTATTTCTTCTTCAAAGATACTGTATGGGACATAGTTTATAAATGATGGTTGGCCAATGATCGTAAGGGAGTTATACTACCCAGAATTACTACCCAAATAGTATTTTGGATGATTGTTATCATAATCCTTGAACTGGGAATCCCGCTCTGAACGAAGCAGTATGCTCTATTATACTCGAATGACAGAGACTGGTATGTAAGGGTATATAATTCAGCATATATATATATATATACAACGGCGTATTTTGTTTGCCTTCTTTGGTGAAATGTGACACTAAATATGTACTTGTCTAGAGGATATGGGTTAATGGACAACCAAGTAAGTACCAGCAATGTATACATGTACTAGGATACAATGGTATATAATGGGTTTGTCCAAGAATTACGGGAAACCCTCAAACTCCAGAAATCGACTGGTGAATTGCCAGTCTCAAAAGGAAGAGCATTTGGACATATGGGACTTTCCACTGCCTTGTTGGGGTGTTCCTGGGTGAACCTGCAGAGAATCATTTTCGAAGGGTTGGTGCATTATTGGCAGCCATTGTTTTGCTGCAACCGTAGATTTTGACGATGAAAACAACCATTGTGACATCTTAATGTTTAAGATGAGATGAACGGAGATATCGGACTTGATTCATATATTCCCTTTGAACATCACCTGACATTTTCGGGGCAATCACTACCAACAACAAACCGTATAAAATGATTAAAGTGGGACACTTGCGAACCCCTCAATTTCCAATGACAGAAATATTTTAAGATCATAGACTGGGTACCCTCTGGTAATCAAACGTGCCAATCAACAATTCCCCATAAATGGAAGTTTTACTGGGAAATCATCTATCAATGTTGGATTTTCCATTGCCACGTTTCAATACCGGAGGCCCGGGTAAACCTATTCTGTCCTGTACTTATCTACAGTAGTTGCTTGAAAAAAGAACCGGCCATGATCCCAGTGTTGACCGGCAGGCTCTACGAACGCTGATTGTTTGGGCCTTTGGTTTGCCACTGGGCGAGATGTTTTGGGGGGGATGCGGAATGGTGGTGCAGTGTCAGGAAGCCACAGCTGTTGGCCTTGCTATGCAATGCAGTAAACATGCAGGAGAAAATGGATATCCACGGGGTTCCGTTGGAACTGATCTACAAGTAGTGGAGTTTCATGGTTTTATAAACACAAATGTTAGTTTACCAGAAGATAAACCACCATTTTGTTGATGTCACTCTTCAATTTCTTGGGCGAACCAATTTATCTCGATGATGTAGCGCCTAATTACACATCCCAGACAAATGGGCACGGAAGACTGTTTGAGCGTTAAACATGCCCATTTTTGGTGGCGCCATAGTAGATTTCAGACGTGTAGACTGACCCAGCAAGCAGGCTGAATGTTTTTCACGGATAGATTCCCATTGATGCTGCGACTCGTGCAATACTTAAAATACATTTGTTGCACCAAATACAAGCATGCTGCAAAAATCCTGACAACTGAGTTCAAACATGAAAAATTATCTATATATTCCGATCTCATTGTCCCCAGTAAACTGAACATTGCTAGTTGCGCCGTTACGCCCCCATCAAATTAAGCAATGCTTCAGGTGGGTTCACTACTGCGTTGATCGCACCTCGCTGATGGGAGAGGTCTGGACGACTCTTGGTAAGAGACGTCAGGACGATAGGATGATCCCGGAAGTTATGGCTGGTTGATGCTTGGTGAATGGGAATTGAGAACTTAAAGGATCAACTACCAAGTATGTTTAACATGCTCAATGATACAAGTCATATCATATAACTATGAAACTTGTGGTTGATGCTGTTGATGCTTAACTTATGTTTGCTGTTTGGAATATCTGCACAACTTTGTAGGAGCAAGACTAACCACAACATTGTTTTTTTTGTCCACCAATGATGGGTTTCAACGTCTTAGAACCAACGATCGAAGTACTCGGATGCTAAAACACAATGAATGGATGGCTATGGGCTATAGTGGGACAGTTTACCTTCTACATTTGGGATGGAGTGGTTTGTAATCCAGTTTCAAAAGGTAGATCCAACGTTCCAACATCATTTCCAGGTTCTTCCCTGGTTCTATCCACTTGGTGTGTCTGAAAACAGTGTGTAACCCCAAATGGGTCATTCATCTTAATAGGGAAATTGAAAATGATCCAGTAGAATAGGGGTTTTCTATTTTCAGACAAACCATATGATGTAATTAGCTTATTTTTAAGATTCATCAAGCAGAAGTTATCCAAATGATGGCTTGTATGTTGCTGACGCAGTCTGCAGAGGCAAAGGATATGTGTTGAGCAACACCCCAAAATGTTGGAATTTGGTAAACTCCTACTAAACTCTATCTATATATATAATTATATATATATATAATATACATCTTTTTTGAGGATTGCTACAGTAATGGTTTCTACAAGTATATGTTACTATAGATATCTTTGGGGCATACATTGATTGCACAATAACTGGAATGATCCTTTGGATTTCATCCCAACCATCCCAACATGACCTGGATTCACCCTTTGGTAATCAAAGGTGGCCGGAAAATCCCCGTGGACTCAATGCTGCTTTTATGCTTTTAATGGCTAAATCATTGCACCACATGATGGATTTTCCATCGCCACGTTTGATGACTGGAGGGTACGTATTTGAGAGTCCCTTATGATTGGGGAAACTATTTCTAAGGGCGCGGAGTACTGGACTATTAAGTGATATGAGATGATGATTGTTTCAAAATGTTTCTAACATGTTCCAGTCAAAAAGGATTGCCGAACCTGTGTTGCAATTCTGAACCCAAGATTCCAGCTGATGCCTTGCCTTTTGATGTGGGAGACCAGTGAACCGCCGGGACAATCCCACCTTGGGTCAATGGCTAAGATTTGAATGGTCAACAAGTCTTCACCGCTGGGTACATTACATGGACTTGAATGGTTGTTCCAATTTCAAAAGTTTTAACCATGATTCACCACCAAGTTAGACCAATTGTGATGTGACTCTAATTGGGTTTATTTTGATATTTTCTGTTGTTTGTCCCCATTTCTGGGTCAACCGTGGCTGCCTAGTGGCTGTGTCTGAGATGATGTTTTGACGATTGCTGGCTTGCTGCTTCAGCAACAAAGCTTGGCGACGTGTTCAGCATTTCTCCCCCATAATCCTTCTTTGAATAATCCTGAAACTTGCAAAATTGCGATGTGCAACTGCCTCTGAGTTGTTGCCCAGATATTCTCCAGTTACAATCCAGTTTCCCTTCACTTCTGATTTAGACAAACAAATCTGGTGACTTTTGGGTGTCAAAACTCTTGTGCCCTTCGGTTCACACCTGAAAAAATCCTTGGTCAATGGATGAACATCCAACTGGATGTTCCCCAAATATTGGGACCCAATGGAGTACAACATAGTACAACTTTCGATCTGCCTTCCAGCCATCACCTGACCCGGCAACGTGGCTGGGGGTGACCCGTTGCATTGCTCAAGGAAGTGGAGCTACCTGGAGGCTACGGTGATGTTGGGGATGGTTTTAATGAAATTTGGTTTATCACATTATAAATCAAAACGTGAATAGAAATTGAAACGCAACTCTCCCTGTATTTCAACTATAGCCACGGAAACTAGGAGGATAGCTGTAGATGCGAGTATGCAGGTGAATAGCTGGCATGTTTTTAAATATGAGATCCTTCTGTTATAAAGATTTATAAAGGATATCTAAGGTTTGGCTATGTAATCTGAGCATTGGGTCAAGTTGGGTATCCCCAAAACAAGTGAACTAAGTATCAATCAACGAATCTTACCCCTGCATTCGGCCGGATGAGTAAAACAGGGACTTTCCCAAAGTTGGACTCCCAGCATCAGCAAACAGTGGAGCCAACGCAGCGATATACATATATATGTACATATATATATAAGATTGTATTTATATATGATTATATAATATATAAGTTTTCCAAATTGCTTTGGGATAGAGAGCACGGCCTCATCCAGGGAAGCTTTTTAAGGTCGTGATCTCTTGACATTCCAAGCAGCATTCAGGTATGCCATTCATGCATTCATGCCATTTCTTACCCGCAGCATTGCGCATGCATTGTTCATATCCCACATATATCCTGGCACATTCAACAGCAATCAATGAATCTATATACCTTCGTTGTGAATTGTGCCTTTGTGAAAACTCCTCTTACCGCCATCACTTGGCTCCACGTCCAAATCGGCAAGGGCGCCACGAAACCGTTGGCCGGCAAAGCCCGGCGACGCACGGTCTTGTTGTTTTCACAACAATCATTGACGACGGATGTCCAGCAGTGCTGCTGGTGGCGATGTGGAGCTATGGACAGATGAGGTATCACTGGTTGCTAGCAGCTCGGACCTGATCGATCTACGTATCTCATGCCTCACTGGTGAAGAATGCAGCTTGGAGATCAGCACTTCTGCTTTGGCTAAGGAAGTTCATTTGATGGCCGCCAAGAAGTTGAAGGCAAAGAAGGGCGCAAAAATGATTCTGACACTGAATCATCAGACGTCACCGTCACCGCTGTTGCTCCAAAAATCGTTGGAACAGCAAGGTGTTGTGGGCAAGACTGCAACATTATCCTGCTTGTACGTTCCAACATGTTTGTATGCTGCATGGCGTTGTATCCAAGGATTGCCAGACATTCCGGGAGAGGTTGCGCTGGAGGGGGTGACACAGATAGAGGGCACAACCATAGCAATGTTTAAGTATTTGAACAATCTGCCAAAAAGCCTTGAGAGCTTGACATTTGGCGAGAGTTTCAACCAGAGCTTGGAACGAGTGATCCTGCCAAGCACTCTTCAGAGCTTGACATTTGGCTCTTGCTTCAACCAGAGCCTGGAACGAGTGATCCTGCCGAGCAGCCTTGAGAGCTTGACATTTGGCAGTAGTTTCAACTGCAGCCTGGAAGGAGTGACGCTGCCAAGCAGTCTGCGGTACTTGACATTCGGCGATAATTTTAATTGGAGCCTGCACTGCGTGAATTTGCCTATCCGTCTTCTGAGCTTGACATTTGGCCATGATTTCAATCAAAACTTTGAACAAGTGACCCTACCCAGTAGTCTTCAGAGCCTGACATTTGGCAATCGTTTCAACTGCAGCCTGGAAGGAGTGGCGCTGCCAAGCAGTCTTCGGAGCTTGACGTTTGGACTTAGTTTCAACTGCTGTATGGAAAGAGTGAGCTTGCCCAGCAGCCTTCGGTTCTTGACATTTGGCTTCAACTTCAACCAGAATCTGGAGCAAGTGACCCTTCCAAGCAGTATTCGGAGCTTGACGTTTGGCCATAGTTTCAACCAGACTTTGGAAGGAGTTCCGTTGCCAGGCAATCTGCAGAGCTTGACATTTGGACACGATTTCAACCGGAGCTTGGAGCAAGTGACCCTACCATGCAGCCTTCAAAGCTTGACATTTGGCGAAGGATTCAACTGGAGCCCGAAACGCGTGGTCTTGCCAAGGAATCTACAGTGCTTGACATTGTCATTGGAATGTAAAGGCTGCATGTTTAATCGTATCCTGGAAAAGGCAGCTTTGCCAAGCAATCTGAAGAGTCTTACATTTGGGGACGGTTTCAACCAGAGCTTGGACCGAGTGACCCTACCAGGCAATCTGCAGAGCTTAACATTTGGCTGTTCTTTTAACTGGAGACTGGACAGGGTGACCTTGCCAAGCAATCTGCAGAGATTGACATTTGGCAACTGTTTCAACCGCAGCCTAGAAAGAGTGAATTTGCCAAGCAGCCTTGAGAGCCTGACATTTGGGGACCATTTCGACCAGAGCTTAGAACAAGTGACCCTGCCAAGCAGTATTCGGAGTCTGACGTTTGGCCACCATTTCAATCAGGACCTGGCACGAGTGATGCTGCCAAGCAGTCTTGAAAACCTCGCATTCGGCCATTGTTTCAATCAGAGACTAGCACCAGTGACGCTGCCAAGCAGTCTTCAGACCTTGACGTTTGGCTATAATTTCAATCGAAGCCTGCAGCAAGTGACCTTGCCAAACAGCCTCCTGACCTTGACTTTCGGCCATCAATTCAACCAGAGCCTGGAAAGGGTGACCTTGCCCAGCAATCTGCAGAGCTTGACATTTGGCCCCTTTTTCAGCCAAAACCTTGGAGAAGTGAGATTTCCACAGAGTCTTCAGAGCTTGACATGTGGGTACGGTTTCAAAGTTTCAACCAGGTCTTGGAAAGAGTGAACTTGTCTTGTACTCTTCGGATTTCTAGGTTTCATTGAGGGTGAGCAGCTTGGGAGAAGGAAAGACACATGCTGCCGTTGGTAAGCCTTCTGGTTCAGCCTAGCTGCATGTTTGTCGGTGGACCATTCCTGTATGTGTGTGCCCTTGAGAATTGTTGCTTACAACTTACAAGTTGTGTTCCAGGTTTGTTCAGACCGCATGTGCTACGCTATCCAGACCGCATTTGAGATCATTGGGGTATGGCCATCGAATTTGTGGATAACTCTGCGTTGATTTTGAACTATATTGTATACATACATGATATCACCACTTGGTTCCCCTGCCAGGTGGCTGGCTTTGTGTTGCTGGTGCTGGGTCAGACGATCTATGGCGAGATGCTCAAGGTGGATCATCGCTGGAATCATCACCAGTTGGAAAGGAAATGTGTGTGTCGTTTGTTCAATGTCCTTTATGTAATTTGGATTGATTCTGAAATTATGTTTCGATTTTTCCTAAAATTTGAATGTTGGAAATATGTTTTCATACGTTGCTAAGTCGCTAAGTCATAAATGTCTTTTTCCCATTGGTTGGTTGATCAATAGAGGGGTCATCCCATTCAACACCCAATAGGTAAAAGATGATAAATGATCTCCAAGCCGGTCCATCTATTTTTTCCAAAAACACATCATTTTTCGCAAAGTTGATGCAAATAAGTTGATTGACTGTGGTTCATGGCTGTTTATGGGGAATATAGTTGGAGTTAATGGGGTTTAGAAACCAACTAATAACATCCAGTGGCTAGGAGGGAGCGGTTCGGAGCTATTGGTATCCAAGTATTTCCTATTAGACATGGGGAGCTAGTTGGATCTAGGAATCGAGCTTCCCAACCACATGCTAGATAAGGCATGCAGAACTACTGAAAAGAACATGGAGACATACAGTTATGTTATATTATGCAAGATGATATAACATGTCTTTGGGTGATCTATGTGTTTCTTCAATGAACACCAGAACACCAGCAAAAATCAGTTGGAAGGGAAATTTGATTGGGTCAAACGCATCGAACCCAGGGCTTTATCCATGCTGATGGTGAGACATTTCAAGCACCAGCCGTAGTGTCAATCAATTTTCCTTTGACTTATGACTAAATGTTCTCTTGCTGGTTTCTGAATAGTGGATTACTCTTCACATATGTTTCACATTTGCTAGATTATTCAGCCAAGCAAAGTCTTGGACACGTGGCAAGTCAGTGGAACAAAATGCTTGGTTAAAATGTCTCTTAAATCCTCCAAGTGGCTTGATGATGTACCCTCTGGTTGTTTAACATAGCTACGGAAAATCACCATTTTTAATGGGAAAATCCACTATAAATATCTATAAATCACCATTTTCAATAGCTATGTTAGTTTACCGGAGCGTCACAACTTCTGGACGCAAAAATCCTCCGCCGCATCGCCAGATTCCTGGACTCTACTACCCACCAAAGGACGAGGTGCGCCCAAAAAGATTTGGGCGATTCCCAATGACGCCTCCCGGTTCTTCGGGGGGGGGGGTTGGTTCAATTACCAACAAGGAACTTGGTATAGATTTTGTGGAGTTTTTATGAGATTTGTGATAATATAAATCACATGATATCATATCGTAGCATATCGTATCAACCATTCATTTATCATATATCATCATTGTTTGATATGATATGATGGTGAATGGAATAAGCTGCAACTTCCATTTTCCCCGAAACGACATCGAACTACCCCTAGTGATGGTTGAAGCCTCGGGATAATGTGTTGTGGCTGCAGGGTCAACTGGCTGGTGAATGGAATTCCACTGGCTGAGAAAACCCTAGGGTAAACATAGAAAAAGATGTGGAAAAAAACTATGGTTTTCTGCTCGGAAAATGATCTACATTCATGGTGCGTCTTCGACATCGAACTGTTAGCTTGCAAGAGGGTACATTACTGTCAGGCCTATTTGAAGAGTATCATACCCCAGTCAGGAGCAGTACATAGGTTTGACCAAAAATCATAGGGGGCCTCAGATCCCATTCTTTGCAAAATCCATGACCTCGCAGTTCGATTCGCTCGATCCCAGAGGTCAAAGTTGGGTCCAAGATTTCATAATTCTATAAACATGACCGAAATCCGACTAAAGGCACGAAATTGGGCACCCTGAACGTCGATAACCAATTATAACTAGTGATACAATCATGTATCAAACCCCATTATTGTATCCGTGCACCAACCATTTGTACCAACATTTTTGATTCACTAGTTCCCATTATAGCAACCCCAAAATAGATAGACAAGTTGGACACTTGAGAAAATGAACTATATCTTATAGTATCCTTGAACAAAAAGCGTCGATCTCTTTGGGTCTCCGTGATCATTACTGATTAGTTCCCACCATCAAGTATCCCCTGTGAATGCCAATTTATACCACCTTGTTTTCCCAACATGTTTGTTTTACCAGAGTCCCTATATATATATACATAAATATATATACATGTACCCATGAAACCATGAAACATCTACAATTTAGTTCGTTGCTTTTCCCAGCTATGAACCTCCCTTGATAGGCGATTTTCAAGTCCCATTTGTCTGGGGATATTTCAGACATACCTCAGATGGTCAACACTTCCCTGGATCGCAAGGTTATACCATGCTATACCGTTATACCTATCAAATCCTTAACAGATACTCTCCACATATATACTTGACCCCATAGTTAATTAGATCTAGAATGATCTAAATAACTATCTTCATCATCCTATTACATCCTATTAAATCCCTATAAACCCATAGTTATCCCCATCAGACCGCACCACGTTTCCTCCGCAGGTGGAATCCGTCATGGCCTCCCCGGGTGCCCTGCGCAATTTGTCCTCTCCGACGCCTGGCCTCGGGGAAATTGCTGGAGATATCCATGAGACCCTCTGGTAAACTAACATAGGACCCATAGGAAAATGGTGATTTAATGGCATTTTAATGGGATTTTAGTGGGATTTAATGGGATTTACTAACATAGCTATGGAAAATCACCATTTTTCATAGGAAAATCCAGTATTTCTATGGTACATGTTCAATAGCTATGTTAGTTTACCAGAGGGTAATCCCAAGTAGCTTACCTCAATTGGCAAATCTGGCAAATCCACCAGTCTACATGGATATTCCCTGGATTTAAACAAAGATGTTGACTTCAGTAGCAACAGAAAATGGCTGGTGAAAAAAATCAGCACAAACTCGGATTCAGCCAACCAACCAGCGGCCAGCGATGGCTAAAAGCTGCTCAATTGGTCCTGTCATTAGAGATTTGACATTTGACTGACAAAAATACGATTTAAGTTGATTTCAGCAAGAAAAGTGTTGACTTCATGGGAATTTAGCCAAGCACAAGAATGGGAATCTGACCAATCGGGCCTAGCCCTCCTAAACTGGACGATCCACCAAAATTTTAACCAGGGTTTCTTGGGGGCGTTCATTTTCATTGTACTATGGGGGGAAGGGTCTGCAGTGGATATTTGACATGTTGGTTGAATCTTCATTTTTGTTGCTTTAGCATCTCCGTTTCTTGTTTGTGATGCAGTCATCCCCACAAATAAACACACATGACATCAAATGAGAATATGGACCTTTGTCAATACCAATTGGACTAGTGATTCACAATCGGCTTATATTTTGGTGTGAAGACCATGGGTACCAGTTTATTTTGGTGTGAAGACCATGGGTACCAGTTTTAGACACTCATAAGAAGATGTTTCATTCCATCCCTAAAGATTCGGATCCTGTTTCCCATCGATTTTCATTCGATGACTTAAGTGGTTTCTATCGCCCTGCAAAAAAACAAAACTACGTAAATCTTTAAACATGTAGATAAAAGTTCTTACTGGATTCCAACCCTTAAGTGGCTCCGTGCCATTTTTTGTTTGGTTGGTGAGCGATAGTTTCTCATTGGCATGGCATGGCACATCATGGCACAGAGCCACACGGAAGTGAGCCATAAATGGAGATATATCATTATCACTACCCAGCAATTAGCATCCCCCCAAGAAAATGCTGAAAAGCTGGACGCCCGGAATTTATATGGGAAAATTCATCGAAGTACCGTCCTGGACATTTTTGTTGGGCAGGTTGCTAATATATGACAATATCACATACTGATATATTTTATTATTGTTATTACGTACATATGTACATCCATATAGATTGTATGTTTTCCCAAGCCATTTATTATTTTTCAGCCGCGTTTACAAGACTACTTTTCGGAAGCCAGACCTCGCCCAGGGTTCCACGCACCTTCAGCCCAAGAACTGCAGATTCTGAGGAGAAATAGATCCAGTGGATCCTGTTTCAATCTAGACCTTTCAAGATTTGTTGGATTTGGCCATAGAACATCTGAATATTGGAAAAATTAGAGAACACATGAAAACATAGTTTATAGTTTATAGAGGAAATTGATCTTTGAATGCAAACTTTACTGGTGTGAGGTCTATTTTTCCAGATTATCGGAGGATCCAGCAGCGGTCTGGAATTTGCATCAAGTAAATTGTTCAGAGTACTGGTATGGGGTATTTTTAAGTCTAAGTTGGGGATCCAGCACGTCTGATTTTTTCAGATTCGGTTTTAAAGAGGATATTAAATTTTACCATCAGAGATGGTGGCTCAAGCACCATCAACCGCGGAGTTCACTGGTCTGATTGGTGCTTTCCATTTCCGTACCTCAGATGACCGGTGACTGACATCAGGGGGGTTCAAGCCACCAGAGAATCATCGCCCAAGAGCTTCGATGATTTGGGGAATTACAAACCTGTTGTGGATTCACCGATCCATCCCGTATACCTGGGACGATATGCACAAGTTCTTAAAAACATTGGTTTTTGGATACTGGAAAAGATAGCAGCCATCCATTCTAATCCTGTATCATGTCCTAGCCTGTCTTCTTGGTTTTCGACAAGATACCAATACCACACAACCGTGATCCGATCACTATGAATATCACCCACTCATCCCCCGTCTCAAAAAACTGCTAATTCATGCTAATTCTGAATATCCTTACATGATATGTACACATGTATAACAGTGGCGCCATTCAAGGTAATGTCACAAGGTGTATATCCTATTTGTGGTTGGTTTGGCTGGCTTCATTTTTCGCCAAACATTTCTGCGAAGAATTTGAGGCAACAAAGTACCTTTTTCTGAAGGCGTTTCTGAGGAACTGTTATCTGGAAAATTAGGTTGGAAGGCCAGTGAAATGCCCAAATCTTGGCGAAGAAGAGCGTTCCATTCTGGATCATTCTATGAAGTAAAACAATTTGAAGACCGCAGGGCCGAATCTGTCCAAATTAGGGACACGGAAAACCCAAGACATCTGGACTGTGTGTATCAGGTTTTCAGGGACTATGCCTACAATTTGAATTTTGATGGGAGAATGACCATCATCCACTGAAGATTGCTGGCGTCTGTGTGTGTGATCTATTTCTCATATGTGTTCTATACGTTTCTGTGTTGGAAGGCAAAGATGATTCACGTTTGCCAGTGATGGTGTAGTCACAAACAGTTTGTATTCAAACCAATGTCTTGCTGGTCCCTAATTTGGCCACTGTGAGGCCCGGAACAATTGCTTTGCGTTTGGCCAAAAAATCGCGGTTTGCACCAAGATTTGCTGTGAGAGACTGTAAGACTATGAATGGTTTGTGATCTCTGATCAAGTTTGGGTAATGACAGAGCTATATTGTGTATAATCTTGACTTGATAGATTACATCGACCTCTCTGGGATGTCAGCATGATGGTTAGGATTGGGGTAGCTATCCCAAAGTGGTCGAACTTTTCAGATTAGTGAATATCTATTGTTTAACCTATCTAGATAGATCATATTTTTGTCATCACATCATGGATTTGTCCCAAACTTAGGGAGCTTTCAGTAGAAGCTGAAATCACGCCACAGCCTCATAGAGACCACCAGAGAGCAAAAATTCGAGTTTGAGGCCTGATTTGTAGGTAGTGTCAGGTGGCATCACTGCATTAGATGTTTACATCACAATGCAATGACCAGTCCATCCTAAAGCCTTGTTTACAGCACAATGTGAGTAATATCAGGTTCACGCATCAAGACATATCAAGACAACACAATATATGTGATGATTGGGGTACAAGGTGGGATCCCTGAATTTGGAACTTGGCTTGCTTCCACCCATCCAAATGGAGTGGCGCCTCCGGCATAGACTCAACAATTTGCCTTGTGTTTTCAAACTCAACCTCTCTGCAGGCCCCACCTCTAGCGTGAATTATGATTTCAATAATCTCCATGACAAGTGCACGGACAGCTCGGACAGGACACCACTTTGCACTCGAGAGATCAAACACGGGACCCCATTGTTACAACATCAAATTTAGAGCCTATAGTTCATTCAGTGCAAATTCATGTGAAGACTCATGTGGTGGTTCATTGATAGTATAAATCGACGGAATCTTACACAGAAAGTCCATCGTCGGCCGGTTCGATTGGTCTCCCTCTTACGCGAGTTCCTTCGAGTTTCCTCGGGCTCGAGGTGCTGATCCCAACACGGCGGCGGACAGTGGCGCCTTCGGCGTGGGCTTCACGCAGGTGCCGGGGCTTGGGACGCCGGAGGGTCACGAAGGGCTGGTGAAAAATCAGGGAAAACGTCTGGTTTAACCAACCGAAAACCTTGGGATTCAACAAAGAAAAATGGGGGTTTAACATGATTTAAGCAACTTGAGTGATGAAATTTCACCACAAATCCAACAGTTTTCAGCCATTCAACTGGGCTAGGGGATCTTGAGACTCCAGCATAATTCCATATAATTCCAACAGTCCTTGCACAGATTATATATGGAGGTTATTACTAATAATCACTCATCAGTATAGGATCACCAATCTACTATATGTATATATATATATAATATATCTTATATCTCATCAACTTCATCCAACAGTCAATCTGCACCAACCAAATCTATCTGCACCGGGTGGCCGCTGTCAGGTGGGCGCTTATCCATTGCATTTGGCGGCCAAGCGGGGCCGTCGTCGGGTCATGGAGGTGGGCCGAGCCGCCCAGAGTTCTCCGACAACCCTGGGGAGAAGCGGCAAAGCGATTTGGGGAAACTCACCTAGCCATGGAAATCACCATGTTTCATAGGCAAATCATCTTTCGATGGACCATTTTCATCCATTTTCCATATGTTAGTCTACTGAAGGGTAGAGATTTAGTCAAACACCAACTATCGACAATACTGAGGGTATCGCCAACAACGATGGCTGATCCTATACCCGACAATCATGCGGGTTTCACAATCATAGAATGGTGTGTGTGTGTGTAGTTCTTTCACCAACAGAAATGTCAATTGAATCAACGTGAATCACATTGAGAAAAGGGCATTGAAACAGCATCATGTGATCATACAAGAAATTGGGAGTCGACTTGACATGAAGACTGACTATATACAACACGTGTTCACGTGAGTAGTAAATCGCTGGGTGTTTAGCACTCACAAACCTCGCTGGGTGGCATTGAACAACCTAGAATTGGAGACTGAATAAGCATGAGGACTTAGGCAACGATCCCAAATTAACACTCCACAAATGCAGGGACCCCAAAAGCAAAAGATCCAATGCATTCCACAGGGTGTGGAAGGGAATACTGAGCAAACAGACTCAGGGGCTAGGTCCAGTGGATTCAGCATCAAAAGTGAGGGTAAGTCAAATCTCCGTAAACCTTGGTGATTGGGTGGTCGATAGGTCAATATACATCATCTATAGAGGTCTCATGATATTCATGTTTATGCCATGAATGGATTCAATCCGTCATACCCGGCTTTCACACATGCACCGTATCAAAGATCAGACTCGGGTGTACTAAGTGTAATCCGCACCATGGTGGTGAAGCCAATGCCAGAAATGGTCCCCCAATGGAGGTTCATGAAATGGAGGTTTCCTAAAATAGGGGTACCCCCAAATCATCCATTTTAGATTGGGATTTTCCATTATAAACCATCCATTTTTGGGTACCCCCATTTTAGTGGGATGACTTGGGATGGAGAATGACCCCCCACTGGTTGGTGAAGATGGGATGGAAATGGCCATTGATTATCCATCCAGATTTGCATGATTTCACCATCCATTGGATTGACCAGATTACATGGTAATTTACAACTGATGAAAGATATCAGGTCATGTTCAACATGTGTAGATTGTACTATGGTCATTTAGCACTAACAGGGTCTACCACGTTGCAACCGAACCAAGGGGATCAAACAGAATAGCCGGGCCATGTCCCGTCCGCCATCGCACTGTCAGGTTTTACTCCGAGCAGGTTCCGACAGGGGGGACTGTGGCAGATCTGGATAGACCTGGGTATCACCAGGCTGAAGACATGCATTGAGAGTTGATGATTTCGACATATACCGTATACCCATGTAAACATTTGAAACTCGGTAAACCATGTTTGGGAACGTAACTTATAGTTTTGTTTGCATGAACCGGAGAATATTTCAATCCCAGCTTAAAATTCAGTGGTTAAAAACACAATGGGATGGTTTTATTTGGTGCAACCACTGGTGTTGCCTCAGTGCTGAACCAATCCAAGTCTTCGCTTACCCTATTATATATTATGACCGTATCAAAGGATTTGAAGGGAACCAACCCACCATGGGTGCTTTTACGGGTTTGACTTTGCCCACAACAATAGACCGAGGTGCTGCCAAGTAATGCTAAACTTCGGGTCCCATGCAATTCATCATGCAAAGAACATGTCTACATTTATTGTCAAGTTCTGTGCGTTGGTGTTGTGAGAACTCATACATATTGTGTTCTGGTTGGTGTGTGTATGCAGCGTGTAGTCTAGTCTTCACATATGTCTTGAACACAATAGACGTGCGTTGATTAGCCGCTATCCCTGAATGTGTTTGTGCTTAGCATATGTTCTGATAGAAATTATATATGTATTTACAATTTAATCAATATTAAAAATATAATCATTTTGTATACATACATGCACATGTCCAGATATGTCACACATGCTATACATGTACATATACCATCCCCCCAACTAGCATAGACCCCAATAAGGGGGTTGGAAGATGTTGGAAGAGTACCTTTCACGAACAAAAAAACATGTTGATTCTCTGGGGAAACGTACCATCGGCGCTACATACATCCCATTGCTTGGGACAACACAACTGATTCCAAGGTGCTGCAGTGGATGCTGCGGACCAGAATGGTCGCACTGCGTTTCTTGGTAGCGCGGGGATCTGCATATTCTCATTTGTGCATGGTCAAAACATTGGGGAGTGGTCATCAATCCATCTATGGGGATTTAGGTATCCATGAAAAGGATTCCGAACATGGGATGACCATAATCCACATGCCATGTTTTGACCCTAGCGCATTTGGTTGTTGATATGTTTATCATGTTTCAATCCAATATGCGGTGCATGACATCCACTGAAATCAGGCATAAGGTCGAAAATCTTCGAACATCCTCCACTTGTTGGTGACTATTGAGGGCTGGGAGAAAGAGTGTGCATGTTAAATGTGATTAAAGGGAGCATCAAACACATGCAATGACAATGTTCTAAGACAAATACTGAACAATATAATTAATGTCAATGCAGGGTTGGTCCATTTGACCACTACTGCCATTCTGACTCCTGTATGTACAGAACCAAATGTAAAATTGTTCAGAGACAAAAGCCATCAAAAGCCTACATTTGTACAATCCAAGACATCTTTGGGACATCCAACATCGCCACATTATTTTCGCAAAATAATCCGCATTTCAAAGATATTCTAGGGCAGTTGCCACCCAGCCATCGCCATCAGAAGGGAATCCCAAAGAGGTATAACGTCAAGCCAGGGTCAACAAAGTTGCCCCCGAAAAAATGGGGACACACATGGACACACCCGAAAGTGACATTCATTACTCTCGGAGATAGTGCCCCCCGTGCCCAGTCGGGTCGTTTCGTTGCAGCAATCTTTGGCTTGCGGATAGCTTGTTCAACGTGTTTGCGGAGCAGGGGAAGATGATTCACCATCATCTTGATGGGGGGAATGTACTGAAGCAAATCTCATAGGATATCATATCCAATGAACTCGCCCACTTCACAAAGTGCTGGTTGATATCCCTCTCAGTACCATGGGTAAAGTTCAAAATGGGGCACTCCTAGACTGAATGATTCAGTAGCACAGTTTATCAATACCCATATATCATAGGTTGTTGGTCAGATTCCCATGCATATGTGTTGTTTGTAGTTGGGTTCAAACACTTGTTTTCAAATGTTTCAACCAAGCCTCGAATGATAGACCCTGATTAACTGATATGTTTGAGGGATCGGTGGCTCAACCCAGGCTGATGGTTGCCGCAGCGAGCGGCCAGCTTGGAGTCTCAGTTCACTTCCAGGATGAGATTTGTTTGGTAATCTCTAAAGCCCTTCTCTAAATATAACTATATATACAAATAAACGCAGCTGTTGGGCTTTATTCGGCAGTTCATCGGGATTAGCACAGTTTTCTGTCGAACGAACATATACAGTCCTATATATATATATATTATATACATCTTATACGTGACTGAATACTCAAAGGCATGTGCTTGTTCTTGTATATTCAATGTATCATGGCATGGAATGGAATCCCGGGAAAGATCACCAGTGTGGCCCAGAAAACCTTGGACCCAGGTTTGACAATTCTCCATGTTGATTTGTCTCAACGAATGGTGTGTGTAGCCAAGTTTACGGACACTTCTTTTTTTTTATGCATCCAAAGTGTCAAGCAGCTTTCTTCGGATATTCAATAACTCTATTTAGGGGTAATCAGAATTCAAGGTCATTTTTAAAAACCAAATTGGAGGGTGGCAATGTGTTAGCTCTAATCTGGGTAGTTTATTAATCAAAGGTCAACGTTATGTGAATGTGCCAGCTGCTCCGACACGTAGATTGCATAAGATGCACGTCGATATATGGTTCGGGCCAGCGGCCGGCAACCCCCTCCCGGTGGCCTGGCCACATACGACCATGATACCTCCATGCCGGGGGGGTCTTGGGGGTAAGCTACATACACCTTCATTAATCTTTTTCCATTTCACAACCCATTACTGCCCATGCAGTACCTTTATAGTAATATAGTAGCCATGTGCCAGCTAGTGTCAAGATCTCATATGCTATAGATAGGTGCTACCTGTACTATTTGCGTGATACCTCTGCAACACCCCACCCATCCCACAGGGAGGGCGTGGAGGTTATTGTCATATGCTAGCCATATACTAACTTTTTGCGTCACATGCTAGTGACACACTACCTAGCCCCCACCCACCCATCCTACAGGGGGGGCGGAGTGTGTAAACCATTATCCTACATAGTGACATAGGGCCTCCTACATACAGCCTACATACAGAACCATAACCATGATGTGGGGGGGTGGGGGGGGTGTTGCTGGCCTGGGCCATATATACACATCATATAATGTGCATAGCGGTGCTTTCTGCCAGGTGGCATTTCCCCTATCTCAGGTGTGGTGCTTCTGCATGGCTGCTTGAACATCGAGCAGTCGGGGCACAAAGATACCTGTTGGGGGTACTGTTGAGTAAAATTGGGTTTGGAAGCATAGTGGGGCATGGTGCCCACCTTTGAAGGAACGTGTAAGATTTGAACAGCAAGGTCGGGGGCTGGCAGACCTTTGAAAAGGGACGTGGATTTCAGTCCCCCAGTACCTGCTGCACTGATCGCCCAGATTGTCAATTTCTGAGGTTGTTCAGCGGGTTTTGATTCTTGGGGCCCAACAGAAATGTTGTTCACCGTGAGTGTGTCGTGCTCAAAATGGAGAAATGCTGATACAAAAGATACCTATGGGCCAATGGGGTATCACCCAAAATTTGTGCTATCTTGCAGAACAGATCCGTGATTTGTTGGATATTATCTCTAAATTTGGAAGCAGAAAGTTCCCATCAACATTGCCCTACCGATATTGGAGTAAATCGTCTATTTTTAGTTTCAGATCACAAACTGATCTCCTATGCCATTATACATCCCATAAACATATAACATACATAATGATACATGATATATATATATATACATATACATATACATATACATATCATATAAATATATCTCTATATAATTATATATACATGATATCATGATTCACCATTTTATGATCCCAGAAATGGTTGGTTCCACAGCACTGCCCATGGAGCCACAGAGGAGGTGGATTGGAGGACGCACTATGGATACACGGCAGGGACGCCCAGGCGACAACGACTCAGACCGTTGAGCCGGTTTGGGCGCTGGGGTGGCTGGGATCACTTGAAACTTTGGGGAGTGGAATTTTCATAGCTATTTTAAAGGATAAATAAAGGGATATCGTGGGATATGGCCATCAGGGACTTGAGTATCAAAAATGCGAGGTTGATCCCATCCCTCGTTCATGGGGGTATAGTGGGGATACTATGGAGATAGAATGGAGATGTCAATGGGGATAGAATGGAGATAAGCTACGGGGATATTATGGTGAATATTAATGGAAGCACCCCATAAATCGTCCCAAATATCCAAGTGTAAATCCCCTATATTTCTAGACCATGTTTTCTAGGGGGTGTTTAGTATTGGGGCGCAGGATCATTACTATTGTCACTTGTAGGGAAGTACTCTTGAGTAATACATAGTTATACATCACAAAATATCACAAGCGTATTATCATGCCATACCTGTTATTACTGCGTCAGTATGGTCAATTTTAAGTCGCAGTAGGGTTTATTGGTTATTGGGTAGTTCCTTAGTGAGTTTGCGGACGAACCTACGCTTTTGTCTAGGGGTAGTGTACAATCAGAGGTCAAGAGTAGAGCCAAAATCGAGTTTGAACTTGCACATATATGTTTTTGATTTTTTGTTGCACTCTTGAAATGGGGCTGGGTTCGTTGAAACTCAGCGAGGTTGCGAGAGAAACTCAGCGATTCGCAGGCTGGGAGATGTGACCGATGACGTGGCCAATGCATTGGATGTCTTGCTTGCGGAGGACGTCATTGTCACCGCGCCAATGCTGGAATGACTAAAGAAGGAGCACACTAAATACAGTAAGAAAAACCTGGACTGAACAGAGACAGGTAGGGGTCTCTAGCTTCTCCGTCCACTACTTCTTCCTCTCTTTTCCTCACCTCCTCCAGCCTACTGCCTTTGTATGCCCCGTCGGACTTCGTCACATTGTTCACCCCCTGACGTTTTGAAACACCGCGAGGAACCCTGGTGGAATGTTGGAATGGTTTGAATTTGAATCTGTTCATTTTATTTCATTTTGGGCTTCTTTGGATAGGGGGTTCGGCGGACGGGGTTAAGCAAAAAAATAGGTTCTGTTCATTGACAGGGGGCCTGTTAATACGGATGTGAATGTGATCGAGGCAGGTGAATTGATCACAATTAGAGTACAATTAGCATGTTTTTCCTGCTGACAGTATTACCCGCAGACCCAAAGTAGTATTTGGGATTGGATCAAAGTAGTAGACCCAAAAATGGGACAGGTCAAGACTTTGTGGCTCATCCCGGTTCTAACCCCAGGGGAAATAGAGTTAGTCCAGTTAGAATTGGGTTTAAGATCCACTTGCCAGCTGGGATGAGCCACCAAATACTAAAAATGACCAATTTTGATGAATTGTGCGGGTCGGTTGGTCAACAAGTCATCCAGTATAGAGCCATAGCCACTTCTTGAGCTTTTTGTCAGGAGCTACAAGCCACATTTCAGCTGGTTCATATTTCCATGTTTCATCGATATGGGCCATGAACCCTTCGACTCCCGGCTAAGGCTCTCCACCATGCCGCCCTTGTGCCGCGGCCCGAGGCGGGAAAACAACTCTGATCTTACCGGACATCCCTGAAGACTTACATATCTGACACCCGGAACCACCAAACCTTCTGGTTGACAAGATATATTTTGATTTATGGTGTACCATTTTTTCCAAATGGGTTAAGACCACCAGCCAGAATGGGTTTGGAAGATTACGGGAATGTTTTATGTTTTTATGTTTTTGTTAACCTTAGAGCCTAGCCGTGTGTTGAACTTTCCTTTTATTGGGGTATGAATGATCGAGTTGAAGACATATCTAAAATCAGCGAACATCACGGCGTTGAAAAAAGGTTTCCAAAGCCAGCAGTTGTGATGCTTTGGATGTCTTGTTATGTCACAACATGTCTTATTATTGATGGGCATTGAAACAGTTTCTGATCATCGAGATGTATTGAAGTTGTATTTCTCATCGGTTTCAATGGTTTGTAGCATCCCCAGCTGAAAAAAAGACAGCTCCTCCCCCATTTTTGGCGGAGCTGTCGCGCAGGTCGTGGAGATCCTGCTGGAGGGAAGAGCACTTCGCCTGGATGGTGATATGAAAATCGGAGGATCTAAGGGAGCGACATGGACCCAATGGGGAAAGCCGTTTGGAAAATGATCTACAAATACGATATCAAATACAATGGTGGTACTGGAATAAATTGGATATGTCTAGGCTGATGTACATTCGTGTGTGAATCCTTGCTTGGGTGATGGGTTCACCATGGTTCACCATGGTTCGCCATCAAAAATGCTGAGTTTCAGATGGTCTCACCACATTTTAATATGGGTACAATCGCAAAGATGATAGGATTTGTGTGATGGAAATTGGGTATCGACTAACTCTTCACTCTTCACCAATGAAAGAAAGTGATATGGTCGAAAAATGGCGACAGTTGGCTAAAAGCCATGATTGGGTGGTGGGTCACCCTGTGCTCTGAAGCCCGCTTTTCCCATCGTTGAACCGTCTTTTGCTGATCATGGGGATTGTCCAAGAATAATTCCCACATTATGTCAATATGTTCTATTGCAATAAAACTTTCCAGATTGTTCTAGATTAGTCAGTTATTCTACTGATGTTCCCCAGTTTTTTTTTTTCCGTGTTTTCTTTTTGTTTGGGGGGGGTGACATTTCTCAATGAGGTTTCACCTGCCCACGTAAGGCAAGCACTGAAGTGATGGATCGAGAGGGGCGAACCGCATCCAGCCTGAGATGGGGGCCATTTGTGGAGTAGCCATGGAGCAAGGCACATTGAATCATATGGAGTTGGGTCAAAACCTATGAATTTATCCATTTAGTGGCATGAACATTCATTTACCAGCTATTTTGATGTGAACAGAAGGTACCAGGGTTTTGACTTATAGCCATATATGATCATTCATACATTGACCTTTATATTATAATATACATATATTTATATACATATTATCGCTGTGATATGTGACTCTCCCAGGCCTTGCATGCCACGTTGTCCACGTTACCGTCGGGCAGCGATGGCCGCTTGGGGCCTCAAACAACCCATCCATTGCGGGGTTCTTGGTGTTTGAGCATTCATGGTGGGTGGTTCATATTTTTCACCTTTAGGCACTACATACATATTGTAATAAGTGATGTATGTCCATATTATACACGTATATTTGTACGCATATGTACAGATTCCGCTCTTTGTTGTTGGAATTTCCTTGAATGGGATTATCAGTTTCACCACAGACTGTGATTTGGCATTTGCTGCCGGATAACGTGAAACAGCGGTTTTTCAAGCAGGTTGCCCCGATGAGACAGAAACAAATGTCAAGAACACAACGTATCCTCTTGTTTTCCTCTATGTGAGTTCTGTAGGTGCATTGAGTATGTAAAAAATGACACGTTCTAGCAGGTCTGTTTATAATTGAATGTGCTAGTCATTGAATCTGTATGTACATCCATCATGATGTATCTATGGCATCCATTTCCTGCATTTCAACATAAAGTATCCCCATGAATAGGACACCCAAGACGAATAGCGCTAGTATTAAAACATGATAAAACCATGTTTCGAAACATGATATTTATTTCATACTTATATTGGCTATATTAAGCACCATCTTAAGATTTTTAAAACAATTATTGAAACAATGCCAAATCACCGTGTGTGAATATTAATCTGGTTATATATGTGATCCAACAATCTATTCGCCTATGTTGGTCATCTTTTTGGCGGAAAAGAATCAGACATGGAACATGACCAAGTTGTGTCCCAGGCAGCCGCCGCGCCGCTGTAGCCTCCACAAGCTGCGATCCAGCAGGTGCAGCTCAGGTGGAAAATCATGGAAAAGACATTGGAAAAACCATCGATTTTAAAGTAGTACGCATGATAAATCATGAGAATTCATCATGTGTATTGCTTTAAGGCGCAATCTGAGAATGTGATGGGATATTTTCAGTGGATGCTACGTAGACCCTCAGTTTGCATGAAGAAAAACCGACGCAAAACACAATTTCCCACCAAATTGTGGGGGTACATCATGGTACATCCAAATTGGCCACGGAATGGTTTTTGGACGATGATTGCAAGTGACTAATGTGGTAAACCCAATGGTAAACCATCCCCAAAATCACCACAAATGGGTTGTATAGACCATTCCTAAATCTAGATGGTAGGCTTATTCCTGGGTATAAGTACTCCCTATATTAATTGTATTTTTGTTGACCCAAGTCCTGAGCTGTAACTCATGGCATCATGGCCTGCTCGGTGAGGCATTGGCGACGAGTATTGCTATGATCATGACATTTCCCACGGATATCGGCGCATGGAACAGGAGGACCTAAATTGGATAGCAAACGATAGCTATGGTGGTGCAAACAACTCCAATTTCACTAGGGTTTAAGTTTATGATAGTTTATGTTAGATATATCGATCTAGTCGAGTTTAAAACGAACAAATATCACTGGCTGGTGCAATCCATTGTAAAAATCACACTATACTCCCAATATGGGTTTGTCTGAAAATAGGGTATACCCTCAATTATCTCCAGTGAATGGGGATTATGATCATTAACCAATGGATTTAGAGGTACATCCAATAGATACTTATGGATATTTAGAGGTACATCATTATACACCATTATACCAACGGATATTTAGAAGTATCATTAACCAATAGCGATATGCGAATTTTCAAACAAACCCATCGCCATCATATCGCCATTCGCATTGCTGCATCATTTTCGCCAGGAGTTTCAACTCCGAGCCGTGAAGACGGCGCTCATGGCATTGCTGCGCCTTTTGGACGGAGATGGGGACCCGTCGGTGAAATGAGCTGCCAAAGTGTTTGGGAAAATAACCAACAAAAAAAAAGATGTACTGATATATTATGGTACAATATATATATATATATAAATATATACATATATATATATTATATTTGTATTATATTATATATTATATTACATATATAGATACAATAGATATAAACAGTATTTAGTATATGGACATATACATCAATAACCACGTGTAGCTGTTAATATAGCAAAGTACCGCGATATTTCTGATGAGCATTGCTATATCCCAAGTTGTGTTTCTCCATATACTTCTTGAACTTCCTCAGAGACTATTTGGATCCACTGGTCATCATATCCCCTGTATTGATCAGTCTTCATGATAACGCAATATACCCCCATTGTTAGTTACATAAATCATACCCAGATTGTGATATGATCAACCATGATGTTCAATTTATACTCCCATAGAACCATTATCAACGTTCAATCATCAAACATCACATCCATAACTATGTGTTATTTTCATCATGTCATAATGATTATTTGGATTACACCATTATACCCCTTAATGTCTTGCAGTTCAACTTAAAAGCTATTGAACATTCCCATATGTTTCAAAGATAACTCATCTATAAATGGGCCATGCTCCATAGCTATGTTGAATTTCCAGAGGGTAAATCTCCAGTAAATCACCATATTTATAGTGCTTAAATCCCATTAACTCACTATTTTCCACAACTATGTAGAATTTATCTACCCATGCCCATGATCTCCAATCCAATCCTCCGTGGGCCTGAAAAAAGTCAATGACTCAGGCTCCAGGGCCGATGTGCACGTCCGCGACGGCACCTTGAAATGAGGGGATCTAAGCAGCCAAAAGCTGGACCTAAAACATGTTTGTTGTAGCAAGAAGCGTGGGCATTGAACTGCAAACAATTGTGAGATTTGGGTCCGAGGATACATGACGAATCACCCCAACTTAAAAATAAGATTCGCCAAAGCAATATTGAAATTCCAGCAATAAGAAGACTGGATTTGTCCAACATGATTTTTGTGTACCAACAAATAAATGGAATCAAGCAGGCAAGGTCCTCCCGTGACAACAAAAGCCTTGAAGTCATTGAAACCGAGATTGGGGGGACTGATACTCCATGTTGATCCATGCTGTCCATCCTGTTTTCTCTATAGAAATTTGAGGGATCCCCCGATCACATGCTCAAAACAAGTTTGTCAATAGGGTACCCCGAAATTTGATAGTTTTTTAAATGTTTGGATCATTTTTTTCCCCTTGAAAATTGCCACGACTTGGAGGTAGACAGCCAATTTTCAGATAAACCCACAACGGCTGATCGAGTCAACGCTATAGGCTTTGGTCGGAGTGCCCTGGACATCATGAAGGACACCCGGTGGGGATTGGCTCGTCCATTTGATCGGGGCCTTCAAAGTGACAACAATCTCCTGGTTCCTCAAATCTGGCTCGAATCATTCTGTTCCATGTTTCAGTTGTGTGATTTGTTGATTGGTTTCAAGTTAAAAACAACACATGGATACTTTATATTATGCATATGTATGGGTGTCTGAAAATGGGGAATGCCCCAATTTATGCCCACTTTACACGCGAACAAGATGATAATCCAAGGGATTCAAGGGTTTCCCATATTTTTAATTCAAACCCATATCATGGATTTCCAGTTTATGGTCCATAAAACATCACCAACAAACCATGTGGCATTTGAGAGTGCAGTTGGGGGTATTTATCGATTTCACCGTGGTAATCATTCCATAGGTTGGGGGTGAAAACCCTTTGCCATCCTGTAACTATTGGTTTTATATATGTATATAATATCCAATTATAACTGCAATTGCACCCCCTACACGTTTTTCAAAACAGACTTCAGGCGGCTTTCCTCAAGATGTAGCTTCACTAATCATCTATATAATCCCTTTAGAAGGCGGGGCCCTATAGTTATGTTTCTTGGTTTTTCTCAAGCTCACAAACTCTACATACTTGCATCCCTTAAATAAACCCTAGAATTCACTCAGTTATAAAGCCACTTAGCTATTGTTCGGGGGCCCCACCTTGTATATGTCTTATATATTACATGTTATCCTCATTATATTCCGATGTTTGGTGGTTATATCCCTATTGTATCCCGATTAATACGGTACACCATCCCAAAAATCACTATCAATGGTTTGTATATGTTTGTATAAACGATCCCAAAATAGTAGGTTTCTAATAGGTTTCCCATAATTTCATCATTGGGTTGCCCGCGTTAAATCCCTACATCCCCATCAATTCATGGGCCCCGACCTCAAGTCGACCTCGCTTGTCATAGGACAAGCGCCGTGGGGACTTGGCCAGCTGGCTCCAAAGCTTGGGCGACGAAGGCGGGGAACCAGGGCCCGCTGGAGCGACCTGGGCGAAGTTGTAAGCTACATCGATGTGGTGGATGGGGAGTGCATGTGACGCTGTAGGGCACAAGACGGCCAGTGTAGGCCTGAGGCCTGAGGCGAGACGAGTATCTCCCTATCACAGTCCCTTGGGGCATCTGCAGCGGAAGTTGGATCAGCACCTTCCTGGAAGTCTATATGCTATGTGCGACCTCTCGGGCCCCTCGGCCGCTGTTGCCTGCACCGAGGGTAGATGGCGCATTTTGTATTAAGCCTCTCATGAAATCGGAGGCTGCCGAGTACGTTGAGATGTTTGCTTGATGGGACTCCGGATTCAAAGAGCTTCGGAAACCATTAAACCATTCAGCAAAAGCAACAATGTTGGGTTGTGCGTGCGAACTGACTTGGACGAGGAAACACGTGCAATACTTGGCCATCGTTGCAGTGCGCTCAGTGGCGCAGAGGGTGTCTACGACAGCTTCAGATTCGCGCCATCAGAAGTTTTAAGCATGATGATTCGCAGGGTCCGCATGGGACTTAGTCGGGAAGAGGCTGCAATGCGTGAATGTGGAGTTGTTAGCACACCTGTTCCCTTCAATTTGCAGTGACTGCCAGAACACCGCTCCATATAGATCATATAGATGTTATTGAAAATTGATGGGAATATAGACACATATTTATTATGTATTAGTATTACATACATAATGTGTAGTGTTACATATATGCGTATAGTTGGGATATGGGTCCAGCCGTACCTTCTCAGAAAGTATTTGGATCCAGACGGACGATGATAGGATGCATATATATATATATATTACATACATACATATATATATATATATAAATATGTATGTAGTCTCTAGATATATTATGTGTGATATGTGTATTGTTGGATGTATCATAAACTATGTGAGATGATGACTTGACATGTTGTGTCTTCGTGTGATCTTGATCCATCTTTCAGGTTTGTTTATCATCCTAGTTTCCAGGTTTCCAACTTGTATCCATTGTGAAGGATCTGTTTCTACAGATCATTCTAGGTTAATCACCTCCAGCCACCAGCAGTGGAAACACTGCATATCTGTGGATTGACCCTTCCGTCAGAGACCATGGGCACGGAACATTGACTTTCCACAGGTGACTTTCATGAACGGCAGGATGACCCACGAAGATGGGAGCGTAGAATCCCCTTTTGCACAAAGACAATGGGTATACCAATAACTGACATACTGTGATTGTACAGGTAATTAACAGACAGTCGAGGTTGTCAACTGATGATCTTGCAATTTTGTGTGTTTCAAGGCATTATCCAAACGCGAGTATCAATCAATGCCCTACCCAGCAACGAAACACTGAGCATTGCCATCGTGAATGCTCAACAACAACAACAACAACAACAACAACAACAACAACAAACGGACACTGTCTGAAAATGGGTGAGAATCGGATGATCAACTAGGAAAATAATTAGGGTATGCCATATTTTCAGGCAAGGCCGAATGGATACAACCTGAACTTTTGGGATTTGAAGGATCAAGTAGAGAGAGTCAACGATCCGAAAGACATTATTATGTACCCTCTGGTTATTTAACGTATCTATGGAAAATAGTCACCTTTTTTTTCTATAGGGATACAAATAATATCAAATAATCATAATCATCTATCAAGGGGGTATTTTCCATAGCTATGTCAAAGAACCAAAGGGTATCTGAATCTTACCCCAATGTCTCATTCATGTCAGACTAGATGACTAGATTGTCTGAATTTCCCTTGAAATTTTAGATCTCCCAACCCTCCAATAAACATAGACCCTGCCAAATGAGAGGTTGGAAGACCACTTTCCCACAAATGGTGGTGATTCTCATGGTCCAACTGCTAGTTGCTGCTAGTTAAGGGATGGGAGATCCCAGTATATATATATACATATATATATATATATTGATACATTCATATGCAATACATATTACATATATATATACATATATATACACTCCCATTTCAAACCATACAACCAGCATAGCATCTCGATATCTCCCCCTTAAAAAGAGTCCCTGCCCAACCGGTCTTGCCAGGGCATTGCAGTGTGAAGCACCGGAACTGGGCAGCGGCCACGTGGCCGCTCTCTTGGTTGGCCGGGAGCCTTGGAGCTGGAAGCATTGCCGTCATTGTTTTTTGTTGCCCAACAAGAACTGAGACAAAGTGGGTTGGAACCCCTTATCAGTGATCATTCGCCACAGAATTTCCAGTATCCGCTAGTCGCGAATGAGCGGCAGGCGCACTGCTGCTGCTCTTCAGTGACTGCCAACATCAGCACCTGGAAAACAGAGCTGTGGGGATGCGGATCAGGGAGTGTTCCCCTTGGCCCCGTTGTATGAGGAAGTTGCAACTGAAAGTCAAATGACTCATTTTTTGCAACCATTTTCTAGTGGTAATTCACAATTAAGCCAGGGCTAATCGGTGAGTCAGGCAGACTAGGATTGTTTGGACTATGTAACGAAGATTCCGGATGAATGAAAACTGTTTCCAAGTCGGATGACCAAAAGCAAGATCTCCGCCGAGACTTCCGGAGCCTCGGAATGAGTAGGCCAAAGGGTGTGTCTGAAAATGAGTTGTATAGCCACAATGCATATATAGCAATGTTCCTCTGGACAATGAGAATGAATCACTTGATAAGATTGCAGAGTATGAACCCATAGGGGAGGGACAGCGCAAGTGTAGTCATGGAAACCATGTCCATCAGCAACTGGATCTGGGGCCTGTTGATAGTATTGGTTGGTGTTGCTGAAAGGTCACAAAAAAAAAACGACAGTATGGGATGCCTGTTCAACGATTTGAATATGTTCCCAGTTATTTCCGATTTGTCTAGTTGTAAGTTATCACCACACTTGTAGCGTGTTTTGGACATAGCCTCCTTTGAGGGACGTAGTCATTTGTTTTATGTTTGGCGGATGAGAGGTCATCACTATGCAGCATCATGATGTAGATGAATTATTCCAAAGCTTGAACCTCGCAGAGACGGCTTTAGAAGGACTTAGGGTTTTTGTGATCGCCTTTTGGGGAATGTTACCCTCTGGTTATGACTAACATAGCCATGGAAAATGGCTAGTTTGGGATGATTTTCCAATTAACACCTCCATCTATAGGGGATTTTCGATGGCTATGTTAAATAACCAGAGGGTAAATATTGAGCCAAGATCTGGCGGTTTCAAACATTTCCCACCCTACCTGGGATGGCGCCGTTTTTCTCCAGCGTGGCAGAGGCAACGGTAGCAAGGTTGACCAGTGAACAAAGTGCCACGATATAGTACGGAACGAGTATGATCATATAGAAAAAACAGAAAGTCCACCATGTACCTCTAGGTCATCTGCTTGGGAAAATCATGGAGTATCAACATGATATAGAGATCCTACCGTAGCTATATCTTCGTTTACCGCAAGGCCTCTTGAAACTTGACTTCATGGTGAAATCGCATGGTTCGCCAGATTGGTGTAGGTCCTACGTTACTTTGATAGACCTATTCCAGGGGCTCCATGCTAGATGTAAAGACCATAAAGACCATCAACAAGGAAACACAGAATTGCGTCCACTCTCGCGATTGTGCCAGGCACGGTTCAGGGGCAATATTTTTCAAATGGTGGAAGTGTCAGGGCAAAATTGGGGATACGCAGCTGAGAAGGGTGTGAATTGCAACAGTAGCTATAGAGTAACCAAAATGGAATACTCGATCTGTTTGTGTGAGGGGTAAATGAATTCGATGGGAGAAACTCTTGAGTTGGGGTACCACTCTGTTTTCAGGAATAACTATGTTGTATTTTTTCGAAAGAGGTTAATCAGCAAGGCAGAACGAAAGCAGGATGGGATATGTTGTTTTCTATTGTTTCCGGATGTTCTGCAGGCATATTTACTGTTCAATATTTCGTTTTTTTATGTTTTTTTGCATTGATGATAATGATGCGGACGATGACGATGATGTGGTGAATTTGGTCGAAGGATCTCTGCAACTATGCGTTTTCCCTGGGGAAACCTATCCAAATTTTAGGGACTAGACTAGACTATTTTGACCAGTGCAAAACCTTCACTACGCATAGATGACGACCCTATATCGATACTGCTGTTTTTGCAAGGGTCACCTCAAAGTCACTGACTTGACTTGATCTGGTAAGCTTGCACCCCTAGTTAGGATACCGTACCTATACCCATACCTAACAATTGAGCTTTTGTTCTGGGGACAGGGTACCTGTAGCTTGGTCTCATTCATGTCTGCTTTAATTCGCTCCTTAATTCAGATGGACAGTCAGTCCATCAATTAGTCGCTCAGCCAGTCGGTGGTGAGTCCAATGAAATGCCTGTGCCATTTACAGGCTTGCCTGTAGGCCTTCCACCTCCTATAGACGTTGATTTTTTCGACATATCCGGCCCCGGCACGGCCGGGTACTACCTTATTTATGCTCATGAATCATTGGAATTGGGCAAAAAAAAACCTTCATGGCCGAGACGTAGCGAAGCTACAGTTTCATATTTACATAAATCCTCACTGCCGATAGGGGACGACCCTATCATCCTATTTGTGTATGACATTTCGACAAACTTGTAATGTTGTCAGCCAGTCATATCAAAAGGGGAACTGTTGATGCTAATAGCCCTGTTTTCCTATAAGGCTTTTATCACTGGAAGATGGGGCCCAGTAGATAGCTAAGATAGAGTTTCCAACCCTAGGATTTGTGGTAGATGTATGGGTTTGTCTGAAAATAGTATACCTCTAAATCCATTGGCCAGTCAAAATCTTCCCTATTAAATGGCTATAATTGGGGGTATACCCCATTTTCAGACAAACTCATATCTGTAGTGCAGTAGTGCAGTTTATAAAGCAACTACTGGCTCGGGGCCACCTTGCATGGAGTGATTGCGCCCGTGTAACATGGCCATGTTGATATGAACAAGTGGTGCCAACCACGGTCAGTATTAGTTGTTTATAACCCCATGAATCAATATTAGTAACGTATATATATATATACATATACAGGTGTATATATATATATATACATACATATATATATATATATACCTATATTGATATGGATATACATATACGATCATACACGACACATCCTATCTGTTCTAAACCAACTTAGCCATCTATGGGGCAGCACCTTGTTTTAATAGGGTGCTGAGATGGTTTGTCACCAAGTCTACGCACGGACTCTCGCACTCGGGTTCTTATGGCTGCAGCGGGTTTAGGGGCCATTCAGTCGCTGTTGAGTTGTGTGGCTGTGCGTATGTTTAGTTGAATTGTTCATGGTATACAAAGACTGCATACCAAGTAGGAAATACAAAGAAAACAACAATGGTCATGTTTTGTACTACAGCATCCAATCTCGGATGTCAGCACTTTCGAGTAAACCCCACAAAACCGCAGCGGAGCATGTCCAGGGGGAACATCTGAAGGGCACGAAACAGTGCATGAAGTTGTGTGCGTTTGTTATGGTGCTAATTCTACTTGCGATGTCGCTCTATGCCTGTCATTTGTCCCCTACATTCACAAGTCCCAATCAAACATTCTACCCTTGGTCCCCAGATCCCTCTAAAAGTCGTAGCCTTGTTTTCCAAAAAATAGTCACGCACAATTTCCAATTCACATATGTCCCTTACAGTTACAATGATAAAGATGTGTGGTTTCATCAAACGTGTTCTTTCAAGAACATGTTTAGAACCCCAAAAAATCATGCCCGGTCCCCCCAAAAAGCCTCAAGCCACCCAGCCACCCACCAACCCTGCAAGAGGGGTCTCCCCGTCCCCCGCGGTACGGCTTGGAGTCGCCATGGTGCAGCGCCGCGCCTGGCTTTGATGGTGGGTCAGAGAAAAGAAGGCGCGGCTGGGGACTCAGGGAGGTGCAAAGGGTTGCAAATGTTTATATGTTTATTCTGTTTATTGTATTTTTGCCATCAGAGATTTGGTTTTCAGTTGTTGTACTGTCAGACAGCAGATAGGTACAAGAAAGGGAAGGGATGTGTAAAAAATTGTGTTTTTCCTCACATGTAGAGCAGTTTGATCAAAACTCGTGGGTAGTTGATGATAGTGTGAGGGTCGGGGAAATTGGAAAGCTGTGCTCCAAGTGATTTTTTCTTTGTCTGCCACAACTGTACATAACACAATATCATGACATATCAACACAAACCCATCCACGAGCCTATAGTTCCAACTGGCACCACCTTGCTGAGTTGCACATTCTGAGTCAACAGATTATCACTACATCATTCAATGAATACACACTTAGTATATCTCATCTTAGCATCACCATATTGCTGTCTTTGCCATGTCCAGTTCCTCCCACCAAAGTTCCAGCGGCGTTTTGCCAGGCGACGCCAGCGCCGCCCCCGTGGACGGCCCGCCGTCGCCGGGCCTGTCGCCGCACCTGAACGTGCCACCGCTTCCCTCGGAGTCGGAAGCCTCCAGTGAGGCCTCCGGCGAAGTGAAGCGACGGCGCCTGACCGTGGTCAGAGGCGCGGTTGGGCAGATGGGGGGAGCCGTGGATGGTGACCTGATGGCTGCTGTTGCCATTTCAAGTCATTTGGACGGAAAAATATAAAGTGACACACAGTGACACCAGCTAAAAAGAGAAGGAGACAATTGGCAAGGTATCTGTAAGTTTGGCAATGGTGAGAGGATCATGTATAGAGCGAGCATAGGATGTGTGTACATGAAGCAACCAAAGACGGGAATGTTTGATGAGCGACACGTGGGATGGTCGTAGAAGCCAGCAAAGAGGATTTGCCAGCAGCTCACATGGGGTTCAAAGCAGCAGACAGGAAAAAAATGTGGTGACAAAGATGATGACAACGATGCTGCTGATGAAGAATCTGATGCAATTCAAGTAATGAGGGATGAGCTTCATGGTGAGTGCAAGCGGGGGCATCCCATGAAACAAGCGAGTAAGTGAGTAATTGTTTACCAAGTCTCTTGCAGGTGCATCCTATATATATATATATATCTATCTATCCCATAGTACAAACTGAGGCCTCCCAGCTATTAGCTGGTTTATCAACATTTATAACGGCTTTTACGATACTTCGAAATCCATTTCGATCAGACGCAGCCAGCGGCCAGGCCAAATCCCCGGTGAGTTGGAGGAGTTGCTGACAAAGCCTTTCTCAGAGGAAGAGTGCCTTGGCCGCCGTGGCGGTGCTGGATGCCCTGGGATTGGGCTTAAGTGAGCCATGAAGGGGGGGGAGTTCGGTTGAGAATGTGGAAAGATCAAGTGGAGAAGACGTGGAAAATGATCAAATAGCTTAATTTATCATAAAAATCTAGGATCATGGGAAGCAAATTTGGGCACACCTTGGTTGGACAATATGGCAGCTTAGTTGCAATAGATTAACCAAAGAAAATGAGGATTGGTGCCAACAAACAGAACAAAATGAACGTCAACAGTAAACATAGGTAAACTGTGTGAATGGTCGGTGAAAACCTTTTGTTGCCATTTTTTGCTATGAAGGGCCGGCGGTAGAAAAGATTGAACTACCCATGCAAGGATTTGATTGCAGGTATCTAAGATTTTCAGTGATGCTACTAAAGAAGATCGTCATCTCACCAAAAACTTTGCACATGTATGTGTATATTATATATATTATATATATATATGTAAATACATGATGTATGTATTTCTTACAGACATTTTGCATACAACCTGGCCGGCAGGAATATTGTTTCCATTAGATCGATACCTTTCCGACTCAGATAACTCAGAGTGAGGCCTTGCCAGCCATGACAGGATTGCAAACCAGCCAACAGAAGATGTAATATAGGTAGTGTACCCTTCATTGAGTTGATTCGGATTACAACCCTATTTCCCATGATCAATAAGTCCCATTGACATTTGAGATATTTTGAGGGCTTTGAAGCTGCTACACCCCAGCAATGGGATTTCCCATGTGGTTTTGTAATGTTCGTAGTATAGGGACGGGTCATTGGAATCACCACCACGATGCCATGGCTGTATCCCACTGAAGCCCAACGCTCGTGTGATATTTCCGAGCCACCCATCATGTTTTGGAGGGTCGCCAACCGCCCTCCAATCAAATATCAAACCACATGACAAACTAAATAAAGGACATCCTTAATTAGCCACAATTACCATGTTAATCAACATGTCATAGTCCATGAAACTTCATGAACACCCTCCATCAAGGAAAAAAAGATTGTTTTTGCCATCCGAATCCAAATAGACCTCCTTTCTTTACTCCTCTCCGTGAAGGCGTGAGCAAATCTTCGAGTCAGTGGGGTTGACCACTGTGCCGCAGCAGCTGGGAAAAGCTCCCATTGCAGCTCGGCGAGCTCGGGCACCAACCTGTCCCCGGGGATATCGCGAACCCACATATGGTTATGGCTCAAAATTGTGGTCCCAAAAATGGTCATTTTTAATGGTAAATCAAGATACACCAACCAATTATAGGGTTAATAATTTTGAGCCATACCCATATCTGTGGGACAACCCACAACATCATATTTTTGCAGGTTGGTGATCTCTTTCCCCGCATCTGAAACCAAGCTGATGTGTGGCAAAAAAGCACCAACCAAGGATTGTTTGAATGTGTCCAAGCTGAAGGGAAGGTGACTGATAGATTATAAACTAGAAAAAAAATGTGTTTTGTATATACCCCGGGCTAAATATAGAAAAAGATACGGAGAAAAAAAGCATGGTTTCGCTAGGAAACTGATCTACAACTGTTTTTGTTTCCCACATCTATGTTAGTTTGTATATCATTATATATCTATGTATATAAATATGTACACATGTATGATGTATGTATGATGTATGTATGACATACTATACCGCATAAATTGATGGGTTGTCACATGGTTATAAGTCCCTTGCCTTTCACTAGATGCACATCCAAGTTGGGTTGGGTTTGTCCATAGGGCAACCCACTACCTATATCCCGGCCATGTCTTGAGGAAGTACCCAAAAATGGATGGTTTATTTCATGGAAAATCCTATCTAGAAATGGATGATTTAGGGGTACCCCCATTTTAGGAAACCCCCGTTTTATATCCCATATTTTATCACCCACCATACTTGTAAGATGCTGACCAATGCTCATGTGTGTATTAAATCACAGTGTTTCGTCAATGTTAACCAACCATCTATTGCTGGTTGCGCTCCCATATCTATTGGTTCTGTGATTTGGATTCCATTTGCAAAAGGAAATTCCCATGCATAACCCATATGTGCGGCTATCGTTCCACATGTTTTGTTGCTTGAACTGTTTGTTGTAATCTGTAAATCTCATGTTGTTCATAAAGTATCATTCGTTCACACACCATCCATTTCTTACGCTCGTGTAAACTGACAAAGATGTGGAAATCTGACCATGAATCTAGATCATTGTCCGAATGGGAAGCCATTGGTTTTCCACATGTATGTTAGTTTACCTCAGGGCACTACCCTCGTGTTTATTCCGTAACTGGTTTATTGTGTTCTTTTTGTCTGTACTTTATGGCAAATATATGCAAATATCTTGCTGGGGTAAATTGGTCATAAGTTCTATAACTATTTATACCCTATAGGCCCTATAGGGTTTCATTTACAATGATTTCTGGTTTATAGTTTGCCCCATGGCCCCATGCTTTAACCATTTTATTTAACTATCCAGTGATTCGGACGGTGTTTGAAGCGCTATCCGGGCTATCCCTATTCGCCATTTTTGGATCCGTTTGGAGCTACAAATTGAGTTTCCCAACCATATGATAGTTATGTTGTGGTTCTTACCCCTGGCAAATCAAATACGCATCAAAGTTATAGGGGTTATATCCCAACTTGTGGGTGTTTATCACCATGCTGCTACACATAAAAAGTAACCTCAACTGCACCCTCCAAGGTATTTTATTGGTTGTTTAAACATAGCAATTGAAAATCATCCATTTGATATTTGTAGATTCCGCTTTAAGATTCCATTTATTTCCCATCATGTGTATATTCCTATTGTATTCCCACGAATTTATTGGTTGTTTTTACGGCCTCACGGCACGGCTCGCCACTTGTTCCCTCCAGGCCTTGTGGCTCTTTGGGCCGCCTGCGGCCGGAAAGACCTCAGTGAGTGAGGAGGAGCCATGGGGATTGATTGAGATAAGCCTCAGAAATGCTGAAACATGGTGGTCATGACCAGTCATGTGTGTTGTTTGTAAACGCCATGAATCCCCATTAAACCCCACTATATATATATATATACATGTATTATGTACAGGATAAATCCCAGTGACATATGTGTGACAAATGTGAAGTAAAGCAACTTATCAAAGTGGTGCGCACCACCTTGTACAACTGCCGGTTCTGTGGATACTCTGGCTGTATGATGGCTTCGCAGGTGGAGGAGGAATACTTTGGAGCTAAGGGATCTGCCGTTTCTCGGAGCGGAGCGACTAACATCCACTGGGAATTGAAGCAAGAAGAAAAGTGTGCCGTTTCATCTAAGAAACGGTTGAAGATGATGGTTTAACTATCAAAAATGGTGAACAATGACGGTTTCACCATCAAACATGGGGATTGATGGGGTATATAAGGGGATTTAATTGGCATACATGGAGATATATTCTGGATAAATTAGAACCACTCCACTGCGATATCACTGGAACGATGGAAATTGGACTGGGAGAATCATCCCTTTGTTCAGGTTGTTGAATAGCCAGTATTTGAAGGAATTTGAGTCAAATTTGACGGGTGGCTGGCTTTGAAACCGCCAGATTTCCTGCAGAGTTGGAGAAGAAGTTCGAACACTTCACTGCTAAACTTGAGGATAGACACTAGGAAAATCATCAGTCAGGGAAGTTCGGGGACTTATTAGCTCGTTTATACCACTTCCATCTACCAACTTCCGACTGCTGAGCCAATGTAGTTTGGTACTAAGCCAGTGCATTAGCCAGGTGGATGTTTTTGGGGGAGGAAGATGGTATGTACTGTATTTTTTTTGTTTTGTTTGGAAACCGGAACCAAACATTTCTTGTAGCTGTGGCTGGAATGTGAAAGCCTTGAAGGGCAGGCTAGAAACACTAGAAATCGGCAGTTTGTATGGCTAGAAACTGAAGATGTCTGGTGTAAACGTGGCCAGTAGCATCCGAGAGATCATGTTCTGAATCTGAACCGACCCGACGGATGAGACAAATCTTGCATGAAGGGGAGTTCGGAACCGGGTTGTTGGTGCTTGATTTATATCATGCCAAGATCTGAGTTCGAACCTTCCCAGAATTGGTTTAAAAACTAAAGGTAAAATCAGCAGGGAAGGCTTACATTTGGGGTGTAAAAGCACTATTGGTTCCAAAGGAGTGGCGATCTTGAGGTGAGCATCGATGGAAGTCACGTCAGAGATTCTCATACGGGCTTTCAGCATCTTGGCTGGGTTGCTTGCTGCAGTTTTAGGCCTAACAGACATTTATAATTGGGTTTAACCTCATTCAAGTGATATATAGCCAACGAGTTGCAGGAGGTATAATCCTATGTCTAACTGTTAAGGACCACAACTGTGTCACAAGGATTGGAAACAACATGGAGGTTTCCTGAGGGAATCCCGAAGCCACCATGGTTGTTTCAATACAAAGTCATGGTCTAATGACCTGCATGTGGGAAAGCCCTATGCCATAAACCTACCATGACTGGTGATGGTTTGAATCCCACCCATGGAGATGGTGTATGACAATGGGTTTACCACATTAGGTCTAGATAAAGGATTGTGTAGCTTTCCAAAGATATGAAATGGCTGAACTTTTTGTGTTAGCACACTTTACAATTTATCCATGATAGATATAGATGTTTTTTCGTACTGCTTGATTGATTCATAGAGGGGTTAACCCCAGCAGCCAATAGATGACATGATAAGTGATGAATTGTACCGCCAAGCTGGCTCATTTTTTCCCCGACCTTGTGGCTCTGAAGCATTTGCATCAAGGCTTGGACATGATGAGCTGCAATTTCCAAACTTCTGATGGGATTGGCTCAACAGCAGCCAAAACAAATTCATGGAAATGCCAACTATTGGTATCTATATCTTGGTATTCTCATCTTCGGCTGGTGAAATCTATATTGTTATATCCTATTTTTATTTCTGGCTCAACCAGTTTTGTATGATATATATATATATATACATCTATATGATCCCCAGTTATTATCGATTTCTGTGGGTTGTATCTATCCCTGAATTTGGTGATGATTGGAGGAACTCAATTTTTTAAAGATCAAAACCATGCTTTCGTGTAGACGTTCCCTCAAAAGCATTTAACCCACGTGTTCCCTTGCGAAATCCCCCCTTCACCGGCTGTGTTCGCTGTTTGGTTGGTTCAATTTGGTTCGTATAATCTGTTGATTCGTCCGTTTTGTTTCTGTCAGGAACAACCATACCACTTTACATTTCTATTGGATAGAATATATTAAACATAGTAATAGTACTGTTTGATATGATTTGTAAGTTGTATGGTTGGATAATGTAGACAAATCATGCAAATCCCTGTTTGTTTGTTGCTGAATCCCACTTGTTTGTTCTTTATCATCAATTCATCATCCATGCTCAATCCTTTTCAAGTTGTACTTCTTGGAGTTTCCCCCAAAGAATGACATACACTGCTCCTGCCATGTGCTCTCCTGTCGCTTAAGGAAGGTGCTGAAGCATGGCTTCGATCATCAAATGATCCACGCAGATGCCTGGAGCAAGCTCAAAGCCACCAAGTGCGCTGCCATGGCACGGCGGTAGCCGGTTGGCTTCCCTTCCTTTGAAGCCATGGTTAAGTTGTTTGGTTGTTTTAATAAACAAGAAGAGAATAAGATACAGATCATACAAACTTCAGACGATTTTGTTTGGTCATATTGATGTTTGATGAATATTGAATACATAGAATGGACGAATCGTTCTCTGTTGCTAATCTATTCTTCCAAGACCTTGAGGCTGAAGTCGTGTAGCACCCATCGCCTGCATGTCAATCAAAGCGACATCGGCCTCACCATGATTGTCTTAATATGAATTGGAAATCGTCCCAACTTGATGGCGTCTTTTCAAACTGGGAGTCATTCTGACTACTAACTTACATCATATCAGGTTTACCACTAGTACTATTGTCTTTTCAAGCTGGGAGTCATGATGTGATTATGATTCCTAAATATTGATATCAAAACTACTAGTACTATTGTTTTCCAAGATGCGTGGGTGGCATCTCAAACAGCAAACTACAAGTTTGTTTTGTTTCACAGACTGGGTCATTGTTTCGCTGCGAAAAACTGATGGGGTCGTCTCAAAATTGGGGACAGCAACAAACTCCCATCCCACGCTGTCAAGGGTTTCCTGATGAGGATCGAGATTTTATATGCATGCGTACAACATTTCTTTTGTTTGCCTTACGTTGCAGATAATTATAGATATGTTATATGTTACATTTGCAGTACATTACATTGATACTGTAGTACTACGTTACTACTGAGCTAAAGATCAAATCCCTGACAGGGTATCCAAGGTTAGCAATGTCTTGTTGCAAAACATATTGATTCTCTATGCATATACAAAAAATATAATCATATAATAATATATACAGATATGTATACATGTGTTGGTCACTGTTGTAGCCCCAAGAAATCTTTAATAGAACCCAAAAAACGGCCATTTCCAGTCGGTAAAACTGTTTTCCACAGTGTCTGGCTGATTCCTTGTTAGATTCAGCCTAGTCGTGTTGTTTCTCTATTGAGCCCTCACCCTCTTGGATTATGGTCACTGCTGTCATGAGGTTTGGATTTCATGGTGAATATCCCATGCCCCCAAGGGCTATCAGGTATGTCGAGAGGCTGAAAGAAGAAATTTTCCTGCGAGCCGTCAAGAACCGCATCTCGGCTGCGTCCAGATTTTGCCAAGTTGGATGCAGAAAGATGCCTTGAATGGTGAACTAGCATAGATCTAGGTAAATTATAACGACCTCACTGTGACCGAGCCCTGGAATATATGGTTAGTATAGGGAATCATCCCCAAATGGCCTTAATTCAAATTAGTGAATTCCTAGGAAAATGATCTGCAAATTGTGTTGTTTGTCCCCATCTATGTCACTTTTCTGGAGGGTACCATGAATGTTTATTTATTGATTGTTGATCTAGCAATGCTTAGTATTGGTTGATGATGGCTGGTAATGGGATATTCATATATTGTTTGATAATTGCTTATATTGGGATGTCTAAATGGTATACCATTTGGTGTCATCAAACATGGCTGGGAAATCCCCTAGATATGGAGGTTTAGTTCGCTGGGAAAATCATCGGACTAAATGGGAATTTCGAGCAAGACATGATTGCTAGAGGGTACCCTAGATGAATGATTGGTTCGTGGGTTCTACAAACTCTTACTAGCTGGTTCATTGGGGATTGGAGATCGTGATGACCCTAGGGATACCAAGTGATTAAGCAGTAGAATGGGATGGTCTAGGAGATTACCCTCTGGTAATCAAACATGGCTTGCTGGAAAATCCACCATTTATAAGGGATTGTCCCATTGAAACCTTGATTTATAGGGATTTCCAATTGCCACGTTTGATTACCGGAGGGTATACGGGTATGTTCCTAGCTCACTTGCTCTGTGTGGAGATGGTGGGAGATCTGTGCTGTGGGAACTGCTGAAGTTTTTGTCTGCATTCATCCAGCCACTATCTGGGATGCACATGCAAGAACTAGTTATCAAAAGTTTGTCCCACGTAGGCACGTGGGTGATTGATAGGTCACTTCTGTGCTGTTTCCGTGTGTATGTATCATTATGTATTCTGGGACATTCAGTCAGAATCAGTAGATCTGTGCGTTTCCAGGGTTTTTTCAGTTGTATAATGTTGTATATATGCCAATCACTGTTGGTCAGAAGCAATTTATATAACATATCCTTGGAGGTTCGGGGTGATATGTGGTCTGCATAGATCATCTCCCACTCAAATTGCCTTTGAAGGGGAAAATATGTGCGATGATTCGTTTGAAAAAAAAACACTACTCAAAAAACATCACAAACCGCCAAACGGATGGACAGATAATTTGTATTTGCACATGCACTCAAAACACCATGTATGATAGCAGACTTGTAGCATTGCGGATCGAGTCAAAAGGTTAGCTTGCCCGCTCGCTTAACGGTTTGGTTTCACTTGTTGGGTTAATACATTATCCCTTGCTGAAACC
>BGPT01001990.1:136464-183318 GCA_003297045.1 Symbiodinium sp. clade C Y103 | reverse complement strand
GAGGTTTTCTCACTGGAGGAGTACAAGGACTACTTGATCAGGAACCCTGGACAGAATTTGCTGACAACCAATTATGGGGTTGAACGCATTTCGGTCGAGCACTTTGACACACAGATCGAGGAACTGAAGACCATCAATGAGCCGATCTTTCAAAAGAATGTCAAAGCCAAACTGGAGCAAAGTGCAAAGGCTAAGCAGCGGAATCTTGAAGAAGCCAAGCGCANTGAGCCGATCTTTCAAAAGAATGTCAAAGCCAAACTGGAGCAAAGTGCAAAGGCTAAGCAGCGGAATCTTGAAGAAGCCAAGCGCAAAGCTGAAGGGCCCGCTGCTAGCCAGCCACCTACATCAAAAAGAGGCACGGTTAGCTCCGTTGCCCGATCTTCAACCGATGTAGCAGAATCCTCATCTTCATCAAGTGCACGTCCCCGGCAAGATCCTCAGCCGCGCCCCGCTCGAACTCCTCACCCGGCAGAGTACTACGAAACAGGTGAGTGGGAGAAATGGGATGGCCGTTGGTACCAAAAGGTGTACTACCACGGCAGAGCGGAGTGGCAGCAATGGCGAGGTCGCTAGGTTGACGTCTGTAGAGTTTGCTTGATGAATTTTTGTTTCAAAATTCGCATGCTGGTGTTTTTCCCTCATGTACAAAGGGTCACTGTAGTGAAGGCCGAGGGTAAACCTCGTGCCCTGGTAAATGGGCCAGCCTCGCTACTGCGGCTCACCTGAGGGGGGTGTATTTGCACATGCACTCAAAACACCATGTATTATAGCAATACTTGTAGCATTGCGGATCGAGTCAAAAGGTATAGCTTGCCCGCTCGCTTAACGGTTTTGGTTTCACTTGTTGGGTTATTACCATACCCCTTGCTGAAACCTGAAAATACAGCTTTTCCTTATATAATCTGAAAATGAAAACGTCAGAAAGCATGAGTATGAATACAAGGAACACTGGTAAGCACTGGCTATAAAGGAAACAAAGTTGATCGTGGTCCGAGACATGACCAATTTTCCGAAAGTGACTATTCTATATAGACGTGATATATCCGTACGGGTCAATGATATTTTTGTAAATATTATAGAAACATGAGGTTGTTGGAGACATTCCCATGTCATTGGTCGAGTTTCCAGCTCGAAGCTAGGAACATTAGCTTTAGTGATCAGAGTGGATCGGCCGTTAAGCCTCGGCGATGGAGTCAAACCATAAACAAACACTTTGGTCAACTCAGGGTGCTACCCCACCCCCAAAAAAACAACGATGACTAGGCGATGGAGAGAGAGAGAGAGAGAGAGAGAGAGATAGAGAGAGAGAGAGAGATGATGGAAGGTTTGAGTTTTAGGAAATTGCGGGTTTGGCTTGAGAGAAACATGACAGGCAAGGCCCAGCTTTGAATCAAGACAAAAGCACATATCCAACCGTAGAGTATTTTTGGTGATCATGGGTGCTAATCTCCCACGATGCCTGAAGCGAAACCACCATAGATGACAAGTGTGGCTTACTGTGTTTTGATTCTGAAAACAATGCGTTCTTTCTATTGTGGGTATCAAGTTGAATTTCTGGTAATAAAAAGTCATGCATGTATTCTTTCTGTTTGAACGATTCCACCAATTCATTGATGATAAGATTGTAGCATGCTTTTCTTGTGTATATGAGTTGTGTATCATCACATCATGCAGGATTCTTGTCTCACTTCCATCCGATTCTCAGGCTCCTTGACTCCACCTTGCCAAAGGGTGGAGGCCACGAGGAGAAGCGGATCGAAATTGGCGAAGCTGGGGTAAAACACTAAATCTCCATATTTCGTAGCTGAGAAAAACATTTTGAGAACCTACCAAACGTGTCTGAATGTAAGGATAGAATGGATAGAACCAATAATTCAGTAATCTGGGGGAATTGATTTGCAACCTCAGTGACCAACAAATGATGGTACATGAGGACATAGGGGAAATCATTCCCAAAAAAAAGTGCCAACACCCAACCTTCGGAAGCATGAACATTTTACAGGTACCAGATGGTTGGTCTTATCGAAGAATGTAAGAATGTGGTGATAAACGGAGGAATTGCAAAACATATTCTTTCAGACTGGTTAGTGTTCAGTTCGTAGGTTTCCAGTGATTCTAGTGAAGACTCAGGCAAAAGTTACAATAGTATCTAGATACCGCCTGCAAGTTATGTAATTGTATTCCAATTCAGGAACTTTAAGATATCCCACTCAAAAAGTTATGATGTGCAGGGCATGCAAAGCAGGAATCAGGCCATCGAGGTCCACTCTCCAAGGTCTATTCAGTCAGTTCTTCAGTTTCCATGTTTTGCTTTTTGCACACGTTTTTTTTTTAGAATACGGATCATCCACAGAGACCTCATTGGTGCTATCATAGATGTACAATCTTTGATTTCTCCTCCGGGAAGGGGAACGCTCAACTTGTGGCTCAGATTCCCAGGATGGGAATTTGTCTAGAATACCCATCATAATATTCTGGGAATATAAGGAGCCAACATGAGCCAATATGATTAGACTCAGGTGAGCAGTGTTCAAAACCACTGTTGGCTGATGATTATGTCGGATTGTACTACCCAATATATTGGGGAGTGTGATAATCCATGAATTGGAAAGCCCGTTCTTGACTGGGCAGTTTTTGAAGGGACGACCATTTCGGGTTTTGAACAGTGCTCAGGTGATAGTTGGTACGGATACAGCAACTATCCTAATATTAGGCCTTATTTTAGTGAATTGCATTTTTTCATCCAGAGATCATGAAAAACTCAGGTGATGGCTTACGAAATAGGGGTACCCCGGATCATTCAAGTCATTCGGCCTTATTGAAACAACCATGGTGACTTGGAGGTCTCCTAACATATGGCTACCCCGAAATCATCCATTGTGTTGGGTTTTTCCACCAGGAATAAAACCATCTAGCTATGGAGTACCCATTGATGCAAGACCCCCAAATCCCATTAAAAAAAATCACCATTAAATCCTTTTGAATCAGCATTGAATCAGCCAGAAATCGCCATCCAATTAGTTGAACCTCAATTTTCCGTTCATCTGGAGATTGTCAGGAACTCTATGAGGAGAGCTTTGGCGAGAGTCATGCCTGGCAAATCCTATTGGAACTGGATAGCACCTGGTGGTCCATCAGGCCACGTTGCGGCTGGGAAATCTCCTCGAAATTAATATATTCATAGAGGTTTGAAGTGGAAAACATGGAAGAATATCGAAAAAAATATGCCGGTTGAAAATGGTGAAAGGCCATGAAACATGGTGAATGAATGGGAGTACCATGGAAATATGAATGATATGTTGATGGACATATAATGGGATGTATAACCTTCAGAACCAAACGTGGCTGGCTGGGAAATCCCTGAACTAAATATTGTACATTGCTTGGAAAAACATAATCGATCAATGGGGGATTGTCCATGGCCACGTTTGATTGCTTAAGGATACCCTCCAGTAAATTTCACATAACATAGAATTGTCACAAAATATTAATATAGATTCTAGAGTGTTGGCAGTAATAACCCCCGGTTTAATAACAGCTGAGGCGCACTGCTATTTACAGTGTGTCATGGTGCAAAAGGGGTCTGACACCTAGGTTTTTGGAACAAACACGTGATTATGTACTACGTGTGTGTGTGTGTGTATGTGTGTCTTTCACCTTAGTAAATGGTGTGATATGTTGTCATAGGTCCCCGGAATCAAAAGACTTTTGTGATTGAATTCAACTTTTCTGTGAGGCTTGAAATTGCAATAACATGAGGTATCAAAAAGCCTGCCGCAGCACATGCAACAAGAATGGGTGGATTTTGCAGCAACATGGCAAAAATCCATTGCTAGAACATTTGATTTGATACTTAAGATATTTCTTCATGAACTTGCCGAACTGGTATCATCTCAACACGTATTGTATAGAAAATCATTTGCGAATGCAGCAGTTCATTGAAGACAAGGGGTAGGTGTGCCTAGGGATATATGCAGGCATATCGAAAATAAATGAACGTGTAGGCGTGCAGCGTGCGTAGGGATATTAGCAAGCATATCCAACAAAACCAATAGTGAGGATGGTCGGAATGTTACCACTCAAGAAGTACAGTAGGGTACGCGTCCCGTTTGTAAGTTGCAGAGCCTTGTTAGCAGGCTCATTTTGATAATTGGAGAGAGAGAGGGACTGGAATCAACGGGACGCCAAAGATCATCGATCAAATGCCGGGCACGAGCCGCTCCCCAAGAGCCCGCAGTGAGTTGCCTTTGTCTCCACAAGGAAGTTGCCGGATCGGCAAGGGCGTGACCTCTTTACTGCTTCGGAATGGACAAACTTGTCTTCACTGTAAGTAACCACGCCTCTATATGTTCTATCTACATATGCATGTTGACGGTATATGCGCTTTATGCATTTACATGTATATTGCACTTGATTACATCTAACTATATGTATGCTACCATCCCCCCAGCTAACATATAGATCCTGCCATGAGTTGGGGTTGGTTGGACGGCTGCTTTGGGTTTCAAATGTGCGATTCTCAAAATCTGTCTTTATGTTCATTGGTCAGGTAGTAGGTTTGGGGAAGGTCATTTTTCTTTCAAAACCAGAATAAGAATATGCATGGATTGAATGTTATAAAATTCAAGTTCCAAAATTTGTGGGGAAAAAACGGCTTGATCATGTATCGATCGACTGCTTTAAGGGAACATCTACGAGAAACTAGGGTTTCTATCTCCAAATGCAAGGTTTTCCCGTAGATTTTGACCCGTTCCGGGAGAATTCATAAATCCACACAACTCTACTGAACTTTTTGGTCCGCATTTGGAGGATCACGCATCATAGCTGCTTCATAACTTCATGAGTTCCTTTTAGATCCTTTTAGTTCGCTGAGTCTCCACGGATCCAGCTGGATGATCCTCCACGCCTCAGGGCGGTCTTGGACGAGTACCTGACGGATGCCGAGAGATACGCCAACCGCATCTCAGAGGTGGCGAAGCTACTGCACAGCTACACGTGGCTTGGTGAGCAGTGGAAGCCATGGACCATTTTTTGATGTACTGGAAAAAACATGGTGATGTTCCACTTCGCTATGGTAGTTTGCCAGAGGGTAACCATTTTCATGGGGATTTCTATGGGATATGAACCAAATTTAACCATGTGTATCTATTAGATTGCAATGGGATGTGATGTATATGCATATGTATTTATATATATATATGTCTATATATATTTATATATATGTCTATATATATATATATATGTCTATATATATATATGTCTATATATATATATATTTATTTATAGTGCATTACTGTATATATTTTATGTTTATACATATGCGAGAGAGGGAGATCATATATATATATATATATACACTCACACCATTCCCCCAGCATCTGCAGGTGAAGTAGAAATGTAGATTATACTATAAAGATCTATAAATCTATTTCTGAAGGCTGAGTTCTTGTGGATTTCTTCGGACATCTCCCACATTTTGGGTTAAAAAAAAAACATGTGAGTCCCAGATCTTTTCCCATCCCAGTGAGTCCAACGTTTAGGACCTGCGCCTCTGAATATGGACCTGTGCATGAGGGCTTTTCTCAACTCATGTCGCTTGGCGATGTCAGACCAAGGCACATCCAAAAGACAAACCTTAGTGGCTGGAAGTTGCTGAATAGTCTGAAGAATAATTACAAAAAACGTTCAAGAGATATCCAAAGAAACCAGTTTGCCCACATGTGGTATGACTACCTACAAAAATAATCTTTAGAATTTAAAACATGATTGCCTACAAAGTGGTTTCAAACACGTTGAGTGACTTTGTTGCGCCACCCTGGAATCAAAGCTCCCGATTGACTCATGTACAAAAAAGGCGGCGTGAAACAACCAACCAGTGGATATTTGCGCAATCATACACTTGAAGCCTTTTCTTATGCTTATAAACGAGCTTCTCATCCCATAAAACTGTTATTTCTAACTTTACAACTGGATTTATGAAGTTATTTCATCCCATCATCCCATAAATGAGGTTCCAACTTTATAACCGCTATTTCGGGCCTGTAGCTGTAGCTAGTCATATGGTGAAATTTCCAGGTGCAGGACTTGAACAAGCCTACCTCGTATAACGTTGGTGACATGTCCCCCGTGTTTTGTGGGTGAAATGGTCATGTTCACATCAAAATTACACTTGGGAGATCTTGGGAGTGTTTCCCCTATATTTGTGTTGCTTAAATCCTTCATTTCTAGACAACATTCATTTTTGTCACCCTCATGGCAACAGAAAATCCTGTTTATAGATGATTTTCCCATTAAAACATCAAGTTAGTTCGGGGATTTCCCAGCTAGCCAGTGGCCATGTTTGATTGCTGAAGGGTTTCATCCCTGACCTGTTGTTAGGAAAGCGGAAGAGGCGCATCGCAGCGGTTTGTTGCACGCTTGGTCGAAAGCTCTGCCGCTGGTGGGTCTGTTGGTGTCCAAGGTGGGCTGAGGACGCGGGGTTTGACAGACCTGACCAAATCTTGCTGCAAGATCAGTCTGGGGCAGCTTTTGACATTGATCAATTTAACATTTTTGTGTGTGACCTTCCAGTTGTGATGCTGTTCGCTTGCCCTTTGATTATCCATCCCCCTTTGGCAGCACAACGAAGGCTAGGCGAGGGGAAATCATACCTGGAAAGTTGCGGTGAGCATTGCCTATGTTCAGAAAAATTGGGCCCAGCATGTTCATGTCGTTTTTGTCGGCCAGGTTGTGGATAGCGATGCTTTCGCCAAGCTGAGTTTGGAAGACGCAACTCTGTTCAACTTCGACTGCACTAATTTTAGCTAATAGCCACCCCACTGGCCACATCACCGCAAATGATGGCAAGTAAGGTGAATCCTCAAATCGATCCGACTTTGGATTCATATAGGATTCATTGGCTTTGCTCAGAGAAAGAGCGACCGAAAAGGGGGCCAAGCTCATGCCCCATATATCATGGTGAACATTGCAGAAAACCATGGAATGGTCTCATCGCCAGATGATTTACTTGAGTCAAGACAGGGTTTAGATCATCCCCCCGCCAAGTTCCGTATCGTACCTTGCCGCAATGTTTCAATTTTCTTTCACATATAATAGGTGACCAGTTCGGACATCTTTTTTGTGAAATATGGAACCTCTCGGAAACTGGAAGGGTAAGGTTCTCCGAATTGGTTTATTTTTTTTGTTGAAGGAAAAGCTTGCAGGAAACCTTATATTGTCGAGGGGCGAAAACCATGGTTTCCCACTGTTTCCTGCAGATTTTTCCTTGAGCCAATCTTGGAATTTGACCCTTGGATGGATTATATTTGACCAGAGGATTGGCCATGGAATCATGGGGGCTCAGGTTTCATCATTTTTCTGTCGGTGATTTCATGGGACTTCATGAAAGTCAATTAAAACTCATGAAAACCATGAAATCCCATGAGATATATGTGATTTTTTTTGGATATATTAAACAACCCCCAAAACCAACCAAATGTTTCGTAGGGGATTTACACATATTGGGAACATTTTGGAACCATTTAGGGATTCTTTAATAGGGGGATGTTAGGTATTCATTTCTCATCGGATCTGCAGTCTGTGACACTCTGGGAGTGTCAGGTGAAATCTGCCTATGCGGCCTTGAAGCCTCGGGCGCAGGAGCAGACTTCAATTTGAAGGTGAATTTCGAGCTGTAAACAGATGTGTGAATGATGGAATACATGTATATATATATATATATCTGAAACATATAAAAAATGTAGGTTAATTGTAGGTTTTTTTTTGGGGGCCTAGTGTACTATGTGTGTGTATGTGACTGTGATCTATCATGTTTTAGCAACCACCAAAAAGATAGAAAAGTACCATGTGTTTTGAAATGACAAAATTTTGAGTTGCAATTATGTTGTTTGGTTCTTTTTGGGGTGCTTTATAACCTTATAAACCTAACTACTGTAGCATTGTCTTTGTGGTAGTTGAGATTGGCTGTGTTTCTTGGATCCATGGAGTTTGATCCCAGAAGCGGGTGGGAATCTTCCAAAGTTTGAATTCTTTCTTGGAGCCAGCACAAAAAAAAGACGAAATTGAAAGTGGAGAACAGCCTCTACATACCCCAACAAAGTATTGAAGATGCGGGGTCAGAAGATGTTGGAAGGCAAATGTTTGCTCCTTTGATGTGGGACCTTGCCTTTGGTCGATCTCAACTTGCTGTGTCCCAATGCTCCAAGCCTCCCTCACCAGGGCAGGGGACAGCCTTAGGCGCCGGTCTAGTAGTGCTCACACATAACTGACCTCGCGCTTGACCGTAGTGGAAGATGTCAAAGCACCCGGAATGTCCTCAAAGGGTGTCAGAGTACTGGAACATTGTTCAACAAGTAGTGGTTTACCCCCAAGTCTAATATGCAACAGACAGGGACCCCCAGTAAAGGCCAAAAGTGACTTGGAGTCCACTTCCATTGGGGTTGGAGACATCTTTCGCCTGCTGATTTGTTTCAAAGATGTACTCTGCTAATCTCGGCATGTGAGGTGTTTTAGCATTCATGGGAGACCCGGCAACAACCAAGCATTATGGGCGAAAGTCCGGTAACCCACTACTAAACTTGCAAAAGATGTTCCAGTCGTACAACTGGGGTTATTTGGACACTTGTTTTCCTTTTGAAGTTCTGGTGATACACCAAAACCTGGCGGTTTCACCAATCTATTTGCCACCCCTGCATTGGACAAGATCCACTTTGTTGATGCTTGCTTTACAAGGTGGGGCCCTCAACCTTCAAATGATGCCTGAATTGGTAGAAAACAATCGGTTTCACTATGGTTTATGGATGTTTATGGTTGCTCTATCATTCATCATCTATCATGTACCTATATCATATATATATATATATGGTCATATATAATATTGAAAGGGGTTCATAAACCATCAGAGATCAGTGGTGGCGGACCTTCCCCAGCGTCAGCACACCATAGGAGCTGTGCCACGATGATGCCACGGCGGCCCACCACGCCGTCAGCGGGGTGGTAAATCAGAGCCTCAGAGAGGGCTTCTTTGGACAAACTGAGCGACAGCTGGCAACGCTCTTCAAGGACCCCAACTCATTTCCCGGGTGTCTGGGTGTCTGCATAGAAAGGGTAATGTTAGCAACATAGTAAAGCAGGATCCACCATCTAGATATTCTAAATGGGTGGTATAAAGCATCAAAATTTGGGTGGTTTAATGTTTAATTTTGCTTCAAGATTTTACCTCCAATCTATAGCCATTCAATAGGGAACATGATGATAAACATTGATAAACCATCAAAATGTGGCTCCTTTGCTTTCAGACAAACCCAAATACTTCCCCAAATCCCTTGCATGTCACCGGTAAGGTATGGTACATTGATCCTGATCGGAGTCTATGGAACTTCTACATAAATTTCTAGGGTTGGTCCAAGAATGGGGACCCGACACCCTAACTTTCAGTAGCTGTAAGCCACCAAATAAGCCAAATAAGTCAGATTTGGGCAGCCCTAGGACTAGGAAGCCGAAGGAAGCCCTAGTACAGTAAACATGTAGAGTATGTAGAGCCTAGATTTTCCGGTGCTTGATATTTTGTCTCTCCACAGGCATTCGTTTGTGCAGGTTTCATTATAGTTTCATTACAGACATAGACTCAGAGGAAGCTTGGGAGAAAGAACATGTGTTTGGTATGGGAATTTGGTATATAGGCCCAAAAATTCCGAACTGGAGGTCTTGAGATGAAACAAGTTGGAGCTTCCTGAGAACAGAGAAAGGTCCTTTGCGCAACGGAATTTGCGGATCCAAAATGACATGGTTGAATCTTGTTTTGTGCCACCGTTTCTTCAGGTTGCTGGAAGATTATTATTATAAAATCAGATCCTTTCCTTCAAGGCACCGAAAGCCCCAACTCCGTCCTTTTACGCCAGGAGTTGCAAATGCTGCGAAGCCGTGCGAAGGGGATTTCCCAGGACAGGAATTGGAACGGTATCGCGCTAACCTTTTGGGAATGGTAAGGGGAACTCCCCAAGTGCCGCAGGGTGAATGGAGGGAGCTGGTTGCGCTACTGGAATGGCAATGAAAACTAGGGAGCTTTTTGGTGCTACGATCTGAGTTTCCCACCCAGATCAGTGGCTGATGGTGAGGCGCTGGCTGTAGTGGCAGAAAACTGTTTTTGGGGCCCACAATTTGCCGTGTCTAGGAATTGACTGGCATCCTCAATGGTCATCACTTGCACGAGGCTCCCAGGTTTACCTCCAAGATCCAAAATGGGCAGTTGGCAATCGGAGAGTGTAGCTAGGATATTTGCAGATGTTCATGGCTTGTCAACGATAGCTATGCATGTTCATTGCCTCAATTCGTTGCAAGCAATCTTGATAGGTCCATCACTTTTGTGGAAAAACCTGAAAAAATCACAGGGGTTCCCCAAGGTCCAGTAGAATTCTAGTTGGTGGCGTCGGTGTCATCTACTTTCGATGTTCCATCTTATCCGGGGATGATTTTTTCAGGGGGGTTTGCAACCAGCAACCAGAATTGTTACCTATCATTTTTTTTTTGCCGACTACATGTCATGTACTGTAACCCTTGGTTAGATATTCAACCAAATATGGGTATGGGTCAGAATTAGGTACCCCAAATTTTGGATGGTTTCCACTAACCATAGACTTAAATCTGTAGTGCCCCAGGTCTTTAAGTTTGACCCATACCCATATGTAGCCACACCAGTAGTAAACCCACTGGAAAAAACGTCAAAACACCCAACCCAGGGGACCCATCAGGAGGACATGGCCACCGTTTGGGGATCCATCCTCAGGACTCCTTGGAGGTACTGCAACAAAGCATCCACCGAGCCCATGTAGCCATCAAGGTGAGCGCCGGGACGCAAGGGACGTAAGGGACGCCCTATGTAGGGGCAATTCTCAGGGTCAAGCTGTTGGGGCGATGGTATATAATCAAGAATTTTCTGGGAACGAGAGAGAGGGAGAGAGAATGAAATTATACGGAAATAGATTTATTATATTGAACATTGTTATTGAATTTTACCTAATGGTGCGAGCCACAAATGACACTTATTTCTTGGGCTGTTGCTACCATTGATCAGCGGTTTGATCACATGATGCGTCGTCAAAGGAGACGGATCAGAGTTCCATAGCTGGTGCGACGATATGCGACGTGCATCATGAAATCACCATGAAAAGATCCCTAGACCGTTCAGTACTGGATCAATTCATTTTTGAGGCCCGTATGTACAAAGTATTGAAAATGGAGGAAAGACTGAATATTCGTTTGAGGAAATTCGTTTGAGATGTTTTTGAGGAAATTGTAATTTCAGCGTTATGACAATCAAGGGCCTTCATCAATCACCTTCCCTCCAGATATGAAACAAAAATAGTTTTTGGATGATTGTCCGATGAACCCCCATATCTCCAAGAAATGTCCCAGCCAGCCATGTGTTTGATCCCGGGAGGGTAAGCTCAAGCAGCCTGTGCGAAGTAACCACCAGGTGACTTTGCCGCTGCATCAGCGGCTGATTCATCGAAGTGTCAATTTGCATCTCGGCGCACTGGGAAGACGTGCATGCAGCACACAGTGCTCAAACTTTTGGGTAAATCACAACGACCTCACGTCGCGAAATCATTAGAAAGGATGGGAATTGTCGTAACTATCCCAAAAATTGCTTTGATTTAGGTTAGTGAATCATTATAATGTATTCAGATGTTTTGTTTGGTTGGATGGGGTTGGGTCAAAAAATCACAATATTCTTCCTGCAAGGGATTGGAACAGCTTCTGCTTTGAGGCTTCCTCCTTACCGATGGGTCGTACCTGTCCTAATAGCTGCAACCGTCAAATTGTGTTATTTTGGGCAAGCTTTGTTTCGAGTGTTTTCCTTTGTGCAAAGAATCACTCCAAGATGGCCACCGGCTGCCCTCAAGCATCAAGCAGTAGCTTGCAGTATGAGGGTGGGAAGTTGTCCGTATCTTCATAGTTTTCATAGAGGTTACCCTGGAGGTTTCCTAAAATGGAGGTACCCCCAAATCATCCATTTATCATCCATTTCAGATGGATTTTCCATTATACACCATCCATTTTGGGGTACCCCCATTGTAGGAAACACCCATATTTTCTCATTGTTTCAAGATCATGTGTTTGCATTTCTTCCCTGTCATCCCTTTGCCAAGGTTATGCCGACACAAATCCCCACCTGTGGCAGGCGTCGCCATGGCCATGGGAAATTCAGGACATTGACCCCAATGGCTGACCGTAGAATGGCTGGAATTGAAAAAACTGCCTTTCATGTTTAGTTGTGGCATTTTGAGTGAATCCCAGTTTTTACTTCCCACCCCAGCCACTTTCAGGTGACTCTTCAGCGCTCCGCGCAGACGGGACCATGGCCACTGGTGAGTAGCCGAGGTTGCACCCAATGCAGCCTGAAACGTTTTATATAAGCCGCTGAGGACGGTCGGAGTGGTCGGATGGTCACACAGCACTGCTTTAGTGCTTGGGCTTTTCGCACCACAAGTGGGCAAATGAATGTGCATCCCACCATGCAGGTCCTATAGCCAGGGTGCTATTTGCTTAGCAGGTTGAAATATGTTTAAATCTTGAAATCAGGTCTTCCTGCCACTAGCACTCTGTTCCACAGTGATGAAATCGCAACCGTTGACTCATAGCGAATATTGGACACTCAAAAATGCACAAGTTTCGTAGCCAAAGCGAGGTTGCAAGACTACCACGGCATTGCCCGTTCTAAAAGTCAGAGCTAGGATGCTACGGTCCATTCGTAAGAAAAAACCATTGCTATGCGATGTGTTGCCAGTTGTGCTACCATAGCATTATCGTAGCATCGAGGATTCCCCTACTGCTTTCCGTTGGAAGCCGGCCCCTTTTTGTAGCAATCGCTGTCGCCATCGCAGGCCACAAAGAGTCTGCCTGGTTTTACCTGCCCATGTGGTCACTTCTTCTTGAAAAAACACTCAACTGTTTGGATTGGGGTTTTCTCAAAATTTTGGGTCATGTGTCATCCCATTGTTTTATCATAGTTTATCAATGTTTATCATCATTTTCCCCATTGAAAGGGAAAAGTTTGGTATACAGTGTGATGATGCACAGCTCGGAGACAATGCGATTGTACCCATTATTACAGTAGCTGAGCCATTCATTCAATATTCTGGTTGGTGCAATTCCACCTTGGATCTTCACCCGGTACGGACCCAGCTGTCAGGGATATCATCCCAATGAAGCTCCTGTGACGTCGACCGCGGCACCTCGCTTTACGTCACAAAAGAATGAGAATTGGTATCTAGAGTAACTATAAACCAGCACGAAAAGGCCCAACTATTCAGTTTTCGAATATGAACATAATTTATTACTATTTACCCTCTGGTTATTTAACATAGCCATGGAAAATCCATTATAAACGGAGGTTTTAATGGGAAAATTATTCAGAAGTAGCAATTTTCCATGGCTATGTTGAACAACCACAGGGTACTATCTAGATCTTTTCTTTTGCTACCTGAAATCCACGAGGATCCAGCACGGCAAGGCCAGACCCAGGGCACCAGAGGCAGAATGCTACGGACACCTGGCCCGCTGATTTACCCATTGCTGGTCCAGCCTCCAACATTCGTCCAGCTTGGATGATTTGGATGCGCATCCCGTTTTCTTTAGCCACTTGTTAGCATCCCATATAAATATATATATATATATAATATAACTATATATGTATAATTATGTATATACTGTATATACTTGGCCTATATCCCTTGAAGAGCTGGGTAAACTCACCATATGTTTATATGGATATATATATATATATATGTGTGTATATATATATATATCAACTAGATACTGACTAGCATGCATATCAAAGTACCCAATGGTATCCAGTCCAATGAAGCCACCCATTCAAAGAGAGTAGTTAAACACGATGTTCCTTAGGAAGGGGATCCTTTGAGCCTGGAGGTCAAACAGCTATGGTTTGAGTTGTGTTCAGTAACCCACAATTCTGGCCCGAAATAGCAGTGATAAGTCAGTGACATTCCCCATTTATGGAATGATGACTCAATAAAAATAGCCATTTATAGCTATATATGTATAGCTATATTATAGCAATTTCTACGGTGAAAGCCTCCATCGGTTTGCCATGCTGTTGACGGTTGGTGAACTCGACCAGCTGTGAGAGGAGCCATTTTTGCCAGAGCAGTGCTGTGCCGGAAGTTCTGAGACATCCCCCAGGTGGATCATGTTTGGGAAAAAAAAACACCGAGAGACCGAGCTAAAGGGCGTGTTTACCTATTCATATACAGTATATGATGTATATATGATGTATATGATTGTATGTAATATATTCAGATATAGGCATATATATATATACATAATAGTTAAATGATTAATAATTCGGGGGATGGGATTAATAAACAGCCTCCATTTTGGACATGTGTATTGATATATCGCTAGTAGAAACTGAACGTCTGATTTCGCTGGCCAAAAAGGCGTCATTAACATTCTTGGGTTAAAAGCCTGAGAAAATGTTCCTGGGACGACGATCCCTAAAGACTGTTGTGTTTTTGCACGAGGTGGGTCAACCACCAAGCAGTCATACTGTGTATTGAAAAAATGCATGGAAACCACTATAGAATCACGACTATAGACATGAATTGCTTCATCCAAATCCTCTCCGGTGATTCTCCCAAAAGCGCACCTCTACAAACTTTCGGCCAAAGGGAAACGATCGATCAGTCCCGTCGATCTGGACTTGAGTCTGTCCAAAAGTAGACTACACCGTACCTTGTTATACCCTCAAACGGTTATTTTAAATGTGGAAAATGAGGGTGCACATTAGGTAAATTATGGAATTTGGGGCACGTTATTTCGGACATGTGCCATTTTGTGACTCTCAACATTCCCACCTGTCACCATGTGGCAACCTCAGAAGTTCACTTGAATAGGATCAATTTATGGACACATAGGATTTTAAGCTAGTTGTTCTTATAGTATTTTAAGAAGGCTCTATGTGTCCATAAATGCGGCTTTAGTGTTAGTATAAAATACTGAGATTGTTTCTTAAAGTCAACTGAAGTTGTTCTTAGTATTTTAAGAAGGCTCTATGGAGTTTCATCTCGGGTTTCATCTCCGCTTTCAGAGGCCTCGGCCATAGCAAGGCTCATGACATATTTTCATCTGTGGAGAGAACGCCTAGTTGCAACATGTTACAATTTGGTGAGGCCTATCAGATCCTATCAGTGCAGAACCTCCTGAGAAGGTGGCTTGAAACAGCAGTGCATCACAAGGGCTTGTCTCGGAAGAGTCCGGCAAGGCTCATCGGCTCGTGGTTGTGGAAATGATCTCCACGAGCCCCGTCAAGAATTTTGGCTCTGGGGATATCCGCAAGATGTTTGGCTCTGTATATTATTTTTGGTCTTCAAATTTATGGCCAAAAATCGACGCGAGCCAATTCAATCCACGAGATTGATTTGGCTTGCGAATTTTGGCTCCACGAGATGTTTGAAGTGATTTGGCTCTCGGTCAGAATGGGGTTACCTCAACATTCGGACCCCCAATCCCATGGTTGGCATCATTTTCCTGCTTGTTTTCTCATGAAACTTTCCACTGTGGGGTATCCCTAGAGATATATAAGCACCCAAACTCTGCAAATTAAATCTCCAAATGCAAATTGGCAATTGAGATGTTTTTTGATAATCACTTCTATGATGCGCCCCTTTCGGCTCTTCCCTTTTTTGAAAGTTTCCCACTGGAACCATTGGCCACATTGGTTTATTCGACTCACAGCCCAGTTGTCCAGTAATGGTTAGATTCTGTCGCCTTGTCGAGTGGCTGGATTTTGACCCATAGCTGCAATTTCACGAGAGGCTGGTTGTTCGGAGAAAATGGCCTCAAGGTGGTTCCAGCTGTTTTTGTCCAGGGGATTATTCAGATGAATGTGTGTAAAATCTGGAGCAACAAGGATGCCGCAAGCAAATGCAAACACTAAATATGCTCAGAGGTTCCCAAGTTTTGCTGCTTTCCAACCCACACCAGGTGGTGCCTCCCAGTTATGTTTGTTGGTTTCTACTTCGATGTATCCACCATAAAGCCCAGTTGGCCTAGGTATTCAATGTGATTAAGCTACTTCGCTAACAAAAACTGGGTCAACACCGCGTGGTTTCGACTGGTTTGAGTGGATGGGGCCGCAGGACATGACATTGGCACGGACAGCAGCTGCACAGTACGGTACTGGAGGAACCGGTCCAGGCGCAGTGAAGTCAACAGCTTGGACTCGAGAAACAAAGATGAGGATTTTGGCAAAAGTGTTTGATGTATGCACACAAAGCCTATACAGCTACATATGTATCTACTGTATGTACTTATATATAAATATATTACTCTTTATATGCGTTGTACCGTATATGCGGTGTATATAGACGTCATGTGAGTCATGTGGTTTTGTATCCAGTGAAAAGGTGGGTGCCGCTTTGCCAGTCCTGGAGTAGAGTCGGGTGGATGATGGTGGCACCTGGTGGGGATGACCCAGGACCTGTAGCTGCATCCCTGTCCTGAAGAATGGACGCACTCCAAATAATCAAACAACATTAAACTGATTAAACTGGCATTTTTTCAGTGCAACAATGCATTGTAGTGTAGACCATGTTTTTGTGTTCATGTTTCTGTCAGGATGGGGTCGGTTTCTCTTTGCGGGTTGGAAGCATCTTTCGCCCTGCTGGAATTTTCAGCTTCAAAACAGCCAGAGGCCATTGAAGTGCATCCCAACTCCTTGCTGAACTTGCCCCGATTATACACTGGCTACAGGGCACCCTGGCTGACCCTGAAACTGGAGAAGAAAAAACAAAATTTGAGATGTCAGCCCTCGAGCGGGTACACATAGGATCAAGATGAATCACGTAGGTAGGTTTTGTAGTTTGGGTCGACGAAAGAGAGCTGGCTAGTCCGGACCCCTTCCACCTTGCATGATGATTCTAGTCAATTTTCATGTTTTTCAGCTGGATACTGTGGCAAGCCATGTTTAGCGCAATGGTAAATCCCTAGTTGGGATGGATTCCTATAACATCATACAACCCATGTCTGGCAAGATGAGGGATGGGTTTATTCTTGCCTTTAGCAGTTTAACATAGTTTACCCTCTGGTAATTTAACGTAGTTATTGAAAATGGCTATTTATAGTGTATTTTCCCATTAAAAATTGTGATTTTCCATAGTTCTATCCATAGCTATGTTAGTTTATGAGATGGTAACCATATTATGCATCACCAACATCGACCAAGCGACCCCAAAACGCTGCTGGAAAACCGCCAGCGCTGAGCGAAGCTAAGCTTCGCTGTGCCATGCTTCGGTGGTTTACGGCGCTGCTGGTGCCATCTCTGGGTTTCAATCAGGTTCCCTGTGAAGATGTGAGGCGCGGCGACGCGGGCGCCCTGGTTCCGCGGTGGATATCTTCACTGTTCAAATATGGGGTGTGGAACGACATAGTTCAAACTTAAGTAGCTGAAAACTGCAAAAAAATAGGTAAACTCAAGCCTCAAGATAGCTTAAGAGTAAACATGAGGGAATGTTGCTGCGACACAGCTTGCAGCCCATTGATTTTGGCCACCTGCTCGCCCTCAGCTTTAGTTGAACTCCTCTGATATGGCAATGGAGAGAGAGAGAGGGAGAGAGAGAGACTCAGGGTGATTGATGCGCACACGGTTTGCTTGGCAATGCAATTAGTTTGATATTTTTGTTGTTTTGCACCACTTCCTCCAATGACAGGTATACTGAATTTCTCCAGGGGTTGGTGTTTCGGCTTTCACCCGTCCACTGGGATGAACACCCGGACCCAACTAGCAGCGGGCCTAACTATATGTTGGTGCGGCATGCATCAAACTGTTTCCAAAAACTATTGATGGTTGAGATCGTGATCATGGCTGAAACTTCTTGTTGATATTCTTCCATTTTTCTATCAGATGTCCAGAGAACTATGACCAGCTGTTGCAGATGTTGCAAGGGGTTCTTGAGAGGTTTCTCCCAGAACGCTTGGTATCCGTCCAGCTTGATAGCGGAAAATTATGATCAACCAGTGGAGACAAGGGATACTCTCTTGTCAGACAAACCCATGTCTCATGAATGAGGCCTCTCACATGTGCAATGGGCAATTGTCATACGTCACAGTGTGTATATGTATATACACAATATAATATATTATAAACTTTAGCGTGTACTATATGACACGAGTGTGTGTGTGTGTGCGTGTGTGATTGCATGGTGGAGATACGGAGTTTTTCTGTGTTCTGATCAAAGACGCCGCCAGGGTCTTTGACTGTGGCCACGACTTTTTCAGGGAAGTCCACCAGCAGTTTCAAGATGCCAAAGCGACTTGGACAAAAGCTGATTGCGATCTAATGCGTTGGAAGTTGCTCATTTCACAAGCTGCATCTAGAAAATGGGTTTACCTACCCAATTTATGGCTATGCTAGTGGAAACAGGGATTATGAACACCACTTTTGGAGCTTCATTCATTTTCACAGAAAGCCAGGTTCAGAATTCTTTCCCGGACGCTTGGAGGGCTCCAGAAACTTGAGAAATGTTACCAGCCACTGCTGGAAAGACATTGGGGAACCTCTTGTCAATATGCCTTCTTTTTCCGTCCTTTTGTCAAACACCCCTGGCTAAAACCATCTAAAACCCTTAATTCATGCCCATTTTTTTTTTCGTTGCTAGCCAGTTCGCCAACTCCATGCCTCCCATATTTTCCCATCCAAGTACTAAGTACTGTAGCTTCAGCAACTCCAAAATGTGTCCGAAATCTACGTCCGTGGCTCCATGTGGCTCCGAGGAGGAGATTGTCATCATGTCCTTCTTCATGCGACCAAGGCTCAAAATGTTTACGTCACAGCCAGGGCCGAGCTCCTCGGTTTTGTTCCGGGTACTGCGCTGCTGAGCTTGGGTACTGTTTTGATATTTTGGCCTGGTTGGTTTCATCGGTCAGATATGATCAGATTGTTAAGATCATCAGAGCTTTCATCATCAAGGAATAGATTGAATAGTCCATACATTTAAATTATATACTGAAAATTAGCGCATTTAAATGTAAGCAAGTAAGATCAAGTAAGCAAGGTTGGCCGCGGTCCAATGGTTCCTGGAGGTTTGAAATGCATGGTTGCATGGCCTTCTTTTTGGTGAGATTGCATTTTCAAAATTGATGAGCAAACAAAAGCTCGGAGGTTGCAGGTTGCAGTGCATGGTATTTGTTGGCCCCGTTGCTGTCAAGACACCTTACTTTTTTTGGTCCCTGCGAGTAGGAGGAACTTGTTGGACCCAGGATGTACCTTAATGAGCAGCCAAAGAGCTCAGGAAGCTGCCCTCAAGCATCAGGCCTCCATGTTATGAGTCAAACTTGCTGAGGTATGGTCATTGGGTTTTACGTTAGTTTTGATATTATATATAGATTATACAGAGAGAGAGAGAGAGACAGAAAGAAAGAAAGAAAGACAGAAAGAAAGAAAGAAAGAAAGAAAGAAAAAAAGAAAGAAAGACAGAAAGAAAGAACCGTATTACATAAATGTATCTTCATATATATGTAATTATATGTATATATGCATAATATGTTTATTTATTATGTTTGTTACATATCCTATGAATGTTTTTTCTCACACTGTACATTATACACGCAATGGGTAGGTAGTTGGGATGTTTAAAAGACACACCCCCATTGATTGATTCATGGGTATGCATCTTTTGCTATTTGCAAATAGTAGGTATGTGTTTTCCTCGGGACCATGTATATAGAGATATTCTGCATAGACATCCAACCATAGTACATCTGTATTTCGGATAAACCATTCAGGTAATCAAGAATTAAATTCATTTTTTTCAGTGCATCTCAACTGGAATTTCAGGACCAAAAAATTGATGTAGGCCTGTATAAGGCGATGGTTTGTGGATATATTCCCTTACATAGGCATGACACGGACCTTTGATGGATCCGTACCCGTACTCAAGGAATTTCCAGATTCTTGCCTGAACATTTGTTTGGGACTTATGTCCAATAAACCGACATAGACACGGAAAACCCATGACCATCCACCATGTGCAGATGATGTCCTGACGTATCTGAACGTGAACCCCCATGGATTCACATATTATAGTTTTTAACTATCTTTCTCGGACATATATATCTCCTAATTAGATCATATTAGATCTATATCCCCATATAATCCCATATATATATATATATATATCATGGGTCGCTGCTATATACCACTATGTTTCCTGGTAAATCCTCGCATTTCTGGTACTTCATATATACATATACACCATATATGTATATATTGTGTATATGTTTATATATATATATATGTATTATATTGTATATGTTTATATTTATATATACATTTATCTGTTTGTCTACCACATGGGAGGCATAATTTCTAGATATTTATATCTACCCTCCCATGTGGCTCCCAGGTGCTGCGCCGGACCTGTCCCTGACGGATCTCGTCGTTGCGGCGGTGAAACGCCAGGTGCACGTGTGGCTCATGGGATGGGACAACTCGGCCTCTGAAAAAGTCCTCGGCAGCTCGGTGGAATCGGGGAAAGGCCGGGAAAAGGCGTAAAAAATGGGGAAATTTGGACGAAACCTATGGGAAAACCATGGGAAATGCTGATGTCACACGGGAAATCTATGGGAATTTGGAAGAAATATGCACAATTTGTTGGAAATCTGTGGGAAATGCGATTTTTTTCAATGGGAAAGTCCATGGGAAATCTGTGGGTGGTGAATTCTATGGGGATTTCCATTAGAATTTGAGGTGCATATGCATTACGCCTGGTAAATACTAGTAGTTTAGAATTGGAGAATTGAGTTTTGACCACCTTTGCTGGTGAATTCTATAGGACAAATAAATGGACATGGTGATAAATCACAGGTTTTTTTGCTTATAATGGGATATATAACCAGATTTGACTCATGGGGTGTGACTTACCAACACTTTGTAAATGGCTATATAGTCCTAGGTCCTAGGGGAGCCGGCAAAGTTATTGGGGAATGACATCAACCATGTTATGGGGATATGATGGGATGTGATATGATGTATTTAATGGGAACATCACCCCAAAAGTGACCAGCAATACTGGTTAGGTTCGTTAAGAGCGAATCTTACCCACCAACCACTACCAACAACCACTAATGAATAAAGGCAAATCTCAACCATCTATCATTGGAGGCTGTACCTTAATGGGGGGTGGTTGAATGTTGTTGTTGGAGTTGTGGGGATGGGATGGGCTAGGAAATGTCATTTGTTTCAACAAAAAATGTTATATAATCTCGGAATTTTTCATGGGGTGAGGGGTCAAAAAGAATGGCTGTAGCCCAGTTGCAGGGGGCTTTGACCAGTTAGTTTTGGGTTATCGTTACTGTGATACACATCCGAGCAAGTGCTGAGAAGCTGCCCATAGGATAAAGACTGTGTCGGGGTTGATCACTTCTGCTCAATTTTGCTGCTAAGGCTAAGGGGAGATAGAGATTCCAGTTTCACTATCACCATCATCACCACCATATCATCACAGTGATGGTAATGCTGATGGCAGCATCACCATCGCAGTAGGAATAGCAATTTCGATCATCATCATGCCATCACCATGACATCACGGGCACTAAGGCTACTTCCAGGACCACGAGTACGAGTTGCTCTTTGAAGCCGCTGGCACAGCGCAACCTGGAATTGAAGGGTGATCCAATATGGCATGCAGCAGCCATGGCTTGGGAAATGGGATATGTCTATTGGGATATCCCAGTTGTAAGGAGTCAGAAACGACATTTGTGGAACTAAGTTGAAGTTGAACCCTTGTAAGAACAGGATTTTTGCTGAGTTTTGTTTGTCAAGAAATGCCAACATTATGATGATATAAATCGCTAAATGCCAAAACTGTTGGTTTCTGACCAGCTTCCAATCTTTTGAAGTTTCTGTACATGGGATGTAGTGTGTTAGACCCCTGTCCATCACCATGTCCTAACCGTATGGGGATTGTTTGAGCAGGCGAGAAGTCAATTGCGATGTGGGATGGCTAATGAAGTTTTATAAGCCAAATTCTACAACGTGCAAGGACGTTAACCTTTCCCCAATGAAAGGAAACCGTATGGTGCAGTCATTTTTTGTTCTGTATGTTCTGCGTGCCGCAGTTTCACGCTGAGGCGGTCACTAGAAAGGATTTATGATTGGATATGACCATTTGTGTCGTTTTTGGGTACCAAATTGAAGTTAAGAATCTGAATCCTGTTTCATTATTGTGTTTACCACCTGGAATGCTCATTGCAGGTGGTTGTTGAAAATACAAGGCTACCCGCCCTTGGTGTGCAAAATCTCATAGAGAGTTCAGGGCTCACATCTCCAGAGGTCTCTGGCACAGATCGGGAAGTGGACCAGTGGGACAAGACGCAGTCAGCTCTTGATGGTTCAACTTGATTGGGTCGATGTTCCAAAGCACATTGTGGCATACAGCAGAAAAGAGCTGTTTGCTTCCAACTATCTGACAAGCTAGGATCTATAATATTAGGATCCATAAGATTAGGTTGAGTTCTTTCTTCTTGATTTGTCCCTCCCTGCTCAGCAGGATGATCATTAATTGACTAATTGACCCTATCTGTTCGGCTGGGATGGCTAGCTCAGCTACTTGGTTTATCCGCCTGTTTGGGGATAGAATCCCCCAACCAATCTTATCCGTTTCATGTTCCAGGTTGTTGGATTCCAAGGTTCATGCACGATTTGCCAATCGCCCCACCAAAGTGCTTTCTATGATTGTTCTTACCCCAGGCATACCCTCTGGCAATCAAACATGGCAATAGAAAATCCTCATGTATAGATGGTTTGCCGAGTAAGACCTTTATGTATCATGGAATTCCATGGAATTCCCGTTGCCATGTTTTTTACCGGAGGGAACATTATTCCATTATGTAACAAAACATAACAAACCCATATTAAACCATAAAACCTACGGTTTCACGAGATCCAATCTCTGAGGCACCGCAATTTTCTGCATTTGATGCTTGATACGGGACGGCAGTTTTTAGGTTCCGCTTCTTGGACTGGATGGGACTTGAGGGATTATGAATGGGTATATGTTCAATTCAAAATCCTCCTGACATCTTATGGGGATAAGACAATCAGCAAACTTTGGGATTTTATGATAGTTTATGTGGATGCAGCGAAGAAAAATAGGAGCACAATGGCACTTAACCATCAACAAAACGGATTATGATAGGAATAGCGAGGATTAATCAACAACCATTGCGGGTAAACACCTGCGACAAGTTGTTCTGAGTCGCATCCTCGTATTTGCACTATAGTGCTATGGTGTATTTCAGATGATTATGGCATAGATTGGTTGAGTTCGAATTCTTGGTCATTATTAGCACATACAAAAAGGCCACTTAAGACACTGTGGTAACTGTGGTGGATGTGGGATCCTCCATACACTAGGCATATGAAAAGATGAACGGACTGTGTTTACACGATGTTTGCATGAAAACAACACCAATCAAGGAATACAATGGAATACATACGTATAGTCATATTATCTATCAACTACGAGGTTCTGCTATTCAACCTGATTGTGGTGTGACGTATGATGAGTGTGGTTTTTTCATGTTTTGCCAGTCAACATCCCATTTTCAGCATTGTTGCTTGTTTACATGGAACCTTACCCACAGATTGCTCCAGATTTAAGGTGACAATTCAACCTTCGGAATTGTACGTATTCTTGCTGGCAGTTTGCACATGGCATTTACTTTTACAAGAGCACACACAACATACATGTGCATGTATACGTGAACTAACGCATTAAAAGAGCAGGTGTATATGTGTGTGTGTACCGTACATACATGTTTTCTATTTCTATCTTTGAGTACTATGTCAATTTATGTATATATGCAACTGCTTGCACATACGCATAGGTACATACACCGAAAACGATTGAACAACAACTCTTCTTTTGTCAAACACACCGATTTTCCAAATCTCCTTTTTGTTTGTTAAATCCACATTTTGCCATGGTTTCCTACGTTTTTTTTCCGTTGTGTTTTTCATGAATTTCCTTTGTTTTTTCTATGCTTCCTATGGGAGACCTCACCAATTATAGGGGATTTCCCATTGAAAACCGACCTTTTTTCCCACGGTTTGGTCCTTAGGTCTTCTATTTGCCGCACATCAAATCCATCGTCTTCGACCGCTCCGTGGCCTTCGTCGGTGGCATCGACTTCACCGAGAACCGCGACGACACCTGGCGCCATCGACGGCCCAATGGGCGTCTGGTGCAGCTGTCGCAGGATCAGCGGCATCCCACGGGAAATGTGACTTGGAGCGTGGGTGGTGGTGATGCCTTGTAGCATTATCCCCTCCCCAAAATTATGCTGAGTGAATGGTTAATATCTACAGTAGATTATTAGGTTTTTATAGATTATATGATCTTTCAATACAAGTATATAACACGATCTTATCTGTGATATCGATGCAATGATAGTAGAACATTTGGAGCATATATGTAGATATATACAATTTATTTATCCTTTTGCCCATATTATGATATAGATCTAAATGTAATACACAATAATTATGGTGTTTTAATGGTAAATGAATATATTCTTGTTTTGTGGGTCGAATTTGTGCTGTATATATTCAAATGTTTAATATCCAGGCAATGGTGATGCAATATCTGTAACATCTATTGTCAGCATCTTATTCGTATAATACAGATATAGGTATATATATATAATATTCATAGTATATAAGATCCAACTAATAGCTAGAATATAAAGATCCAACTCTTGTATGTATTTATATAGATTGACATCTTGCAATGATTGTGATTTTATTGGAACTCCACTGGTGATTTCATGGAATGGATCTCCAATCGGATGTGATTTATATGTGATGAAGATGGAAGATCCCATCCCCCATCCACCATGGTTTCTGGGGGTGTGTATAATATCAGAGGGGACGGATTAACATATAATCCACAACATATATATACATATATATATATAGATATTAGGTAAAGCTCTATTTATGATATTAGGTAAAGATCTATTTATGATACTAGGTAAAGATCTATTTATAATATTAGGTAAAGATCTATTTATAATACTAGGTAAATATCTATTTATGATATTAGGTAAAGATCTATTTATAATATAGCTATATAATCCAATCTCTGGATTTACCATGATAAACCGAAATGATTCCCAATGAAACAGGTCGGCATAGGTTATTTTACAATTACAATAACCAATACTGCTACAGAGTACAATTAGTTTCATAAGTTCTCCCCATTCAACATCAATATCAATCAGATAAAGGTTATAAAAACCAAACTGAGCCTCTCATGACAACCACTGCCCCCGTGGTTTCTTTCACGACCGCCTCAACTTTCTCTACCCAAACCGTACCCGAGGAGAAACCGTGGCAGGATGCCATGGCACGCATTGAAGGGCGTGTGGCGGAACAAGTGGCCATGGTTCTGGTGGAACGTTGGTGGAACCTCGGTCGAGGGGTAGCCGGTTTGACCAACAGTTTTGTGTTTTTGACGGAGATATGGGTGTGGATATAGATAATTATCATATGAAAATGGATGTTCATGGATGTTCATATAGCTGGTAAATGGATGTTCATCCCATTAAAATGGATAATAATAGGTTTTGACCCATCCCCATATACATATGTTTTGTTTTTCTTCTCAAAGTTGGATTTTGAGGGGTGAAAGCGAATGACTAGAACAACCAGTGTCTAAGTTCAGGAATCATTGTGATTTTTTTGTTGGCTCGCGATGGGTGCTGACTGCGGTTCACACTTTGCGCGTACTTGTTTGTTTGCCCGAAATACATTGCTGATGCACTATTCAGTGTGGCGGAGTTGTATCACGCCATGGTGACAGGCAGTTTCCTTGAAGTGTCATGAATGGTCTGCATTAGTTTGCAAAGCTGCAAAGCGCCACCTGACCGGAATGACGAGTGATTTTAGTGGAGTTGTAGTACTGATTATCCTTTAGGAAGTAGGCCAGGAGGGTACGGTGAACCTCAGAACAAGTGAATGTGAGCAGTTGCTGGCACCGTTTTGGATACATCAACGAACGTTTTTGTTCGTTACCCTGTGCTAATCCATTCTGGCGATCGAACATCCATCCGTTTGTATAAATTGTTCATGGTATTGAGAATTTTATGTTTGGTTTGTTTTTCCATGCGTTTTTTTTTCCCCATGACGAGTTGGATTTCCGAGTGCCAGCTTAGATTGTGAGTTTCCTCCCGCTGTTCTGCTGAGGACCTATTGTGACTCCATTGGTTTGGCGCGGACTGAAGTGTTGAGACCTGGATTTTTGCTGATTTTTGCATGTGGGTACTGAAAATGATGCCCCAAAATGGTGTCTGTAATGGAAAAACCATGTACAACTATGGGATCTGGTGGTTTCCCCTATGAATAAATTGTCAGACAAACCCAGGTGTTTTCTGTGATGTTCAAATTCACGGTAGAAATCCGCAACTCGCAAGCAAATCTGCGGTTGCATCAGTTGTTAGTAGCTAAAGTCCTTTAAAACCAACATCCAATAAAATCATGTAGCAACATTTTGGCAAACCAACCACACAACTGTTGCATACCTGTTGTTGCAGCAGCAGCAGTTTGTTTCTGCTAAGGAGACCTGTGGCTGCCATCTTAGACAGCGCGCTTTGGAATGTCAAGGGCGCGCTGCACGGCAGTCGCTGGAAAGATGCTCGCGGAAAATGCGGATGATGTGTAGGGATTCTTTATTTCTTGCAGAAGATGTAGGGAGTGAGTCACCCCATGTCCCATTGTGTTTGTTGGTTTATAAACCCCACTAAGTCTAGATATATCGGCCATAAGCCATAGTTAAACCAGCAAACTATGATGTCAACCCCAAACAACAAACCATGGTTTGTGATTTATGGGGGTACCCTCCAAACAGAGAACATGTGATATTCAATCGGTACCCACCCCAAATTGAACAGCATTCTTGACATTACGCTCTGGTAAACTAACATAGCTATGGAAAATTGCCATTTATAGTGGATTTTCCCAATAAAAATGGTGATTTTCCATGGTTTTTTGTATGTTTACCAGAGGGTACCAACTTTGCTTCGTACAGGTACTTCTCCCAATGGAACTTGGGTCCCAGAGATGCTGCCGAGGATGTACAGTGCTCAACGATGCCGCGTCCAGGCTTGCTGGGCAGATTGAAACTCCAACTGCATGGCCAGAATGCATCGCGAAGCTTGTCGGACCTGGAAAAGTGAAGTACATCCAATGTGTAACATATATATGTATATATTGATGTGTATAAGATATGCAAATTACCAATTAAAACAAAATACCATATGGATATCCAAAAAATATCCAAGATCTACTTGAGTGCAACTTTGAGTCATTCCTGGGCTGGGGAAGCATACCCGCGTCATGGATTGCGTGTTGACAACAGCCAAGGTGACTGTTTCCATCCACCCCCCCTAGCAGAAAATGGGGGGGTGTATTCACGTCAGGATGGATGGATACATAGGTGGTTTATCATGGTTTATCATGATTTATCCCATGATTTCTAGGGTTGAAAAACCATCCGCAGTAGCAGCACAGAAGCCACACAGATGAAAACTATGTTGATCCTGGTCCTGGAGCGATCCGATCCAAGATCCTTCAGGAAGCGTTCGCATTGAAACTCCAAAGATCCAAAGTGATGCTGGGCGCTGATTTATTCGCCATTTTGTTCTGGTCCGTGGGCAGAAGTAGAGCGATGTGAAAAGTCCGTCAAAGCAAGAGAACAGTCCTTATGTTGGCAGACACCTCAGAGTCAAGCAACTTTCTTTTTGCACGAAGTTTCAGCACCACCAGGAAGGCTTAGATCCGAACCCCGACGTGGTGGTGCGCCTGTCATTGGGACAGCAGATCTTGGTGAACATCAGTGGCTTGCAAGCGCTGGATCGTCAGATTCCACAGCAGATCAGCTTCAATTTCCTGGGCAGGTCACGGACCCTGGAGGGATGATGAAACCTTTGGGAATCTCACGCATCGATTCATGCTGCAAAAAGGGTGGTTTCCAGTTGGCAGTTTTGATATAGTATTATTGCATGATTCCCATTGTGGCCTCATCGATGACTCCCGGCATGGTTGCCCTTTGGTAAGCAAACATGGTAATGAGACAATTCACTAGGTTTAAATCTTCATCTCGTGACTTCATGGGTCTTAACCATATATTTCTAGGGATTCAAGACAATTTCCCATGAGTTCACCAAAGAATCAAGGCTTTCACTGGTTTTCCCATGGGTTTTTCCCAGCTCCTCGCCCACGTCCGCAGGCGCCTCAGCGCCTCCTCGGGGGCCGTGACCTTCGATGTCTACGGCGCCGCGGTGACGGCGCAGTGGCTGCCCGAGGGCCTGGAAGCCACGCCAGAGGCGCTGCAGCGATGCAAGGCGCAGCCGATCTGGATGGGATGGGATCGAAATCCTGCAGTTGATACCCTCTGGTAAACTAACATAACTATGGAAAATCACCATTTTTAACGGGAAAATCCACTGTTTCTATGGCCATTTTCAATAGCAAACTGTTAGTTTACCAGTTGATAGGTGGTAAAGATCCCATATGATCCCATGATTTTTGAGGATTTCAACCAGTATGATCATCCCATTTCACCCCATTATTCACAGGAAGTTTCCCAGCCATTCATCATTCAACAAACATTGGAAATTTATGATGATTATCGGGGATTTAACCATACTATATGTAATCGTAGAATTATACAGGATAACAATGCTACTTAACCATCAACTTATGATAGGGATGATAATGAGGATTGTCAAAATTGACGATGAGGTTAATGGGATATTACCTTCTTGACTTTAACGTAGCTATGGAAACTCATGATTTTTTAATAGATAATTAAAATCAGAAGTCATCAATAAATGGGCAATTTTCCACAGATATTTGAAATAACAAAAGGGTACATATACGGGAAATTGGATATTACTAGCCAACAATATGATGTGTGGGATGAAATCCCAAGAAAATGTCAACATGGTGTGACATATCATAGTGTACTCGGTATATAATCTGAACCCCTGGGTATTATTTGTTGCTTTTCTGATAAATGGATGTGTATATATATATATTATATATATAGTGTATATATAATATATATATATATACATATGTATATATATATATGGACATAGATATAGACTGTTGGTGACCATATGACATATTTTGTAGGGTACTGGTTTAATACTAGCCATGATGTCAAGCTAAGCCCCAGGCTGTTCAATTGAGGGTTACCATTTTGGTAGCTGGTGAAATCATCTGGGGGGGTACCCCCCTACTTGATTAACCAGGGTTGATTGATCCAAGGTTTAACTATGTTTATCTTGATGGAATTGCTGAAATTTATCCATGTTGGTATGCTTTCAAGAGATGTTTGCAAAACCTTGATGAAATCGGATTTGGTTCAGATTTGAGAAGTTACACAATACGGCACTACATGCCAAATTCTGCACTGCATCAGGCTCCTTTGCAGGGCATGATGTTTTACTATGATTTGATTCAAAAACGGCTCCAACATTGTGGATGACGGTGATGATCCCCGAGAATTTGCCAGGTTTCAAGGGTTGATTCAGGCATGTCCACGTGTTGGTTTGTTAAAGCAAGGGGATCACAGCATCAACGAATTGTGTAATGTTTCACAAGAAGCTGGTGGTTTGGGGGTCCTTTGCATCCCATGATAATCCCATGATTTACAGTGTTTCATAGTTGCCAGGGGTAACCAACTGGTGAGTTCTGAACCATCCACAGTATGTTAAAAACCCCCCATGTGTCTTGGGCTCTCAGGTGGTCATGTCAGGCTCCAACATGTGGATGGGAACCACTTCCACCATGAAGGATGCTGGGTGAGTTATATGTGGAAACGCTTTTTTGGTACCATCCATACTTGAACATATGGAAGATGTGCTGTTATGAATATCTTTTTGAGCAGTTTAAACCACTACTTCGGTTCCATTTGAGAAAACCAATTGGGATATGTTACAGCGTGCGTCTCTGAAGTGAGTCAAACAAATGCTGAATGGGCATCACCATCATAGCAGGCAGTAGGACTGTTGCCAGAGTTGTTTTTAATGAACATTCGGCAACAATCCCAATATGCATCGTGGTACCAATTGTTTCCACTGACGGCAAGTGAATGTCAACACCGAAGTCTCCGATCTTGTCTCACATACCTCACATAAGTCTTTTAACATCAAGCTACGGCTACGTACTGCAGCTTTTGCAGCTTTTGCCCGGAACAAATCTGCTGGGCGGGCTGTTGGGGCAAACCCTCTGAGAAGCCCCGGCAAAAAAATTGTTAGAACATGTTGTAACACCAACCACTTGGGTCCATGTGCACTAGACATGCTGTTACATATTCAACATGTCGGATCCTGGCAGCTCCTATGATGCTTTTCCAGGATCCATTCTAGCCTGCGTGGAATGCTCTGTCTATGGTTTCCTGGTTTTCCTGCAATTTTGTTGAGGGTGGGTAGTAGGTCCCAACATATCATCCTACATGAATTCTAAACTTTCGGTTTTGAGTTGTTGGCCGCAGGTTGGCATGATTTGGTTTCTTCTAAAGGTGGGGTGATCATCCTATTGTTTTTTTGGTCAGATTCTTTGGATAAGTCAGTGGCTCCAGGAAAGCTACGACACCTACATCGGCATGATCCGAAATGCCAAGAGATTCCTGTACATCGAAGCTGGGCTGCATCTGCTTTGGATAAACTTCGGATTGTCGTCGCCTTCCCGCTCGGAGAACTGTGGCTCCGATCCTGACAACTAAATGTTAGTGGAAGAAAACCTGTACAAAGATCAAGAATCTGCATGACCAGGCATGCCCCATTGGCGCTCCAAAGATTGAAGCTCGTTCTTTCCAGGTGAGACAAGAACTTTTCTGTCTATATGTCTTTTCTTCCCCCCGAAAGGAAAGAATCGAGATTCAACAAGCTAGTAGTTAGTAGTTTGGTAGTTTTCATGGTTCAACGTTTGGGGAAACCTTGGCTTAGTTGGTTTGTGGATTTGTTCTAAGCGGCTATAACTAGAACATGCTATAACAATCTACAACAGGAAGATCATAACCCATGAAAACATATGAACACGGTGACTTTGATGGTGAATCATTGGCCCCAGTCGACGGTCATATTTTGGCAGTATCCCAACCTCACGAAAATCTTGAGGCTGCCTCAAAGTAGTAGAGGAGAATGCCTTCAAGTGGTAGCAGAATCAATCACCAGCGTTGGTGACTATCTGTCAAGATTATGTTCCAACTTCCACAAGATCTGAAAGATGCTATACCCATTGTTGTGAGTTGGTATCCCCATTTACTGGTTCCTATCCCCATGTTTACCGCTTATATCCCCATGTTTAAAGTTGATCTAATCTAGATAATCTCTGATCATATCATAGCATACAACATCACCATTCTTTACACAGGAGACCCATTTTTTGGCGCATCCTTTCGCCAGGAAAATCAATATTTCTCCAGCGACTTTCCTTCCGCCAGTGCCGAATGTCAGCACACGCACGACCCTGCACGGGCGGTGCTGTACAGCGGTGCGGGCAATCGTCTGGGCGAGGTGCTGTTAGATCGCATCAAACGTCCCATGGCAGCACTGTTGCAGTCTGGGGGCAGCAAAGATGGCCTGGTTAAAATCTGGGAAACCATGGAAAGTCACACATTTTTTGGAAAAATGTTGGAAGATGTGAAAGGGGGATCTTGAAATCGCAGCGTGAGTCTTACGGGATAGATCTTCATGAAAAACTGTTCTTCTTGAACACACCTTGGGATTTTGCAAGTGCGGGGGTTCAAATTGCTGGGACTACCAGAGGGTACTTGGAGTGACTACCAGAGGGTACTTTCAATGCATGGCAGTCACTACCAGGTTGTGTAAATGTATGGTGACTGCCATGACTGACTGGTGCATTTCAGCAATGCTTTCCCGGATTTGGGGTCGACGAATAGCCTGAAGAGAGCGGACATTGAATCACCAACAATGTCAACAAAGGATTCACTAAGAGAAGATAAATTGTTTTGTTATATATGTTGTTATTCACAAAGATATAATGATATTAGATTCCTGAAACCAAAAATCATCACAAGATACTTTGCCAAAAACCAACGGCCATTGGGATCTACGGATATCGATCGCGTGCCAATTCGGAGGTGCCGTGCTGTTGAAAGAGGAATTCTCAGCAGCTTGGCCAACTTGGCGGCCAAGGGCTGGAAATCATGAAATCCTGGCATGAAAATCTATGAAAGTGATCCCAATCTGATTAGAACCAAGTAATTCATTTTCGGAGTTCGGCAGTTTGAATCCCAAGTCGTTACCGTCCAAATTGACTTGTTCATCGTTCACCATCCGCAAGCAGCTCTGCAACTTCGATCCAAACACCAAGGTCATTTGTAAGAACATCCAGGTCATTAGGTCCCCGACCCACTCAGTAACAGCTTGCATAAGTCCTCCTGATCAGGTATGGGATGGCTCCATTGTTGAACCAACTGCATGCGACCAAAACACCGTTGTAAAAAATATCACGACACATTGGAGACCATATTTTAGTGAATTCAAACCCCCAGTTTTCTCAATTTTCAGATCTGCTGGTGGCAAAAAACACGAGATTTCAACATGACTGCGGTAAATTTCGGTGCCCATCAGGCCATCAGGGTGCAAACATCTTTCGACTGTTGGTATCGAGATGTATGAAGTCCTCCGCTTCCAAGGTGGCCTTTGTATTTCCATTGGGAACTGAACCTGGAGCCTTCTATCCGAATCTGCGAGGCGCCTATTGTTTCGAGGACGATGCTGGGCGGGGAATTCTGAGGGTCAGAGCTCTGGTCAAACTGAGAGTGCTCGGTTTTCGGCATGTTTCTTCGGCTTTTGATCCACTGATTGCAACTGACAACTCGTGACAAATCCAAAAAAAATTAATATTCTATATAATTAATTTTATAACCGTAACCAGATATAACCTTCACTGCAGTTTGAACCCACTACTGACCTCATAACCATCCTGAATCATCTATGAAAACTAAAGTGACTGTAGCAAGGTTCCCATTTTTGTCCAACCCCCTCCTTTTGGCCCCGTTCTGTATCGGTCTCCGCAGGAGGCGGTGGAGAATTTCTGCCGAAGCCATGGCGTCGAGCGCTGGCGCGACTACTTTTCCTTCTTCTTCCTGGCGAACGCCGTGGAAGTACCAAAGACGCTGAGCGGAAGCGGAGCGGAATCCACATCCGCCGCCTTCTACGGCGTCTACACGTTGCTGGGTGGCGAGATTCTAGCTATGAGTTTTAAAGTTATACCCAGCAGTCGACTGATGTTAATGGTAGTTATAAATTGGGGGGGTGTGAATGTTATCAACAAATGCCAGGTTTATTGGGGATGCGAAACTCACCGCGAATTAAGTGGATAGCTATCTTCCAAGCAGTATCATTGGCCAAGGGGATGAAATCAACGAACAAATTACGAGAGATTTCTGTGTCCTCTAATGCTGATGCAGTTGAAAGGTGTCCTGCTACTTTGCCAACATGTCTAAGTCAAGATGTAGCCTCATGCATATGAAATCATTTAGGACCAGTTTGACGCCTCATACTTGACCAGGCACAGCAAGATCATGGTCGCAGATGACAACATAGCTTATGTTGCTCGGAGGAATTGATGTCGCCGCTGGGGATAGCTTACCATCAAACAACGTAAACCACCCAGATTTGGTAAAATACAATGGCATTGTGTTCTCTGTGTGTGTGTGTGTTTTAGATGGTTAGTAAGGTACCAGGGTTTTGGACATAGAAACATATATGCAATGTTCGTCATATGAATCCTTCCCGGACACAGCTGCCACTTCTTCACCATAATGCTGGTTCGCCATTTGCAGAGGGTATGTTGCCATTCCGTGGGGATTTATCACCAGCTAGAGCCTCAAAAGCTTCATTCACTGAGGATAACCTCTGACGTTTTTCCTCATCCGCATAATGGATGTTTGTCATGTCCCCAAGGTGGGCATCAACGAAATATCAAAATCTTGAAAGATTTGAACCCACATATTCCATTTGATCTTCAACTTTCTGATGGCTGAACCCACAAAAACTCAGAAGATGCAGGGGGTTGTAACATCTTTCGATTTCAAATATCAACGTCCATGTTGGTTAAATCATCTTAAATCCACCTGTGTTCCATTTTTCCCCATGTTTATTGGTCAAACCATGTGAAACCCATATTTTTTCGCGCCATGTATTGTTTAAATTTGAATCTATTTAGATCTCCATTTTCCACCTCTACGTCCGTCCAAGAAAAGGTGGGCTCTGCCAACATCAACGACCGCTCGCTGCTGGGCAACCGAGATGCAGAGCTGGGCGCAGTCATCTGGGGCGGTGCTGGCCGTTCCGCCTTCCCTGAGAAGCCAATGGATTGGTTAATGGGAAAATTTACAGGAAACCATGGATTTTCCCATCAAATATAGGGGTTTCCTGTAAATTTTCCCTTAAACCAATCCAGTGAGAGAAGATCTGGGGACCTAGAAGCGGATGAAGAATTTGCCGCCCGCTGCTCTTGTTGTGGTGATGGTGGCGGTAGTGGTTGCATCTTTTAGGTGGTTGAACCTTCAAAAAAGGGGGGATGATGAGGGATGTGATTGTTGAAACATCAGATTTAGTTTGAAGAGGAATTCAAGGGATTGAAATCAGATTGCGAGTTTGTCAATGAGAACGAGAGTAAATCGTGAATTTTCTCGCAAAGATTAGGATTGAAGTAACCATAACATAAGTGCAGCATGGGACAATGACAACCAGCGAAATTGTGGATTGAAGCATAAACAAATGTGATCATTTTCACTTGTTTTCCATCAACGTGATTTTTTCACAATCTATGGTTAGGAAAAAATCCCAACATGGCCTCAAATCAGGTCAGGGATCTACCCTCCAGTAGTCTGACCTGGCATTTGGAAATCTGCATTCTCTCAGTATCGTATCGTTATTTTGCTTTACACCATGGGAAAGATAAGAAGGTCGTATCATGCCTTCATGTAGTTTGTATTCCCTTCTAGTTTCTTTCCAGCATCGATTACATTCAAAGGGTTAAAGGGGAGAGCTTCCCGCAAAGAATCTTGATTCGTTTTCTTCCAGGTCATCTCTCAGTCTCGAGTCCAGATTTCTGGCGGCCACGGCTCTGCTCCGAGGACATCATTTGGGTGACTTAGGATATCCCAAGCTGAACACAGCCAGGCGGGACGAACCCGACCGCGGGCCAGCGCCTGAGTTGTTCAAGGAAAGGTATGGACTCTGATCATCAACACTGATTGGGGTAATGAATGCTAATGATTTAATGATGGTTTCCTAATGTTTGTTAATCAACTATTTTTTGTTTGGTCACCTTTGAGGGTGTGTGAGTTGAATCTCTATGATGCAAGAGCGTGGATATCAACTTCAAAAGTACCGGAGAGTCTTGGATGGCCCATGTTTCGAGGCATGCCCCAGGGTTTTTGCAGGTTCGCCGCCACCATGAATGAAGTGGCCAATGGGAATGCAGAAGAGCTCAGGGAAACCATGGGTCACTGGGATTCCATCATGTCACTGTTTCGCTGAGAGGGTGCCATCCAAACCATTGGATGGATAGGAAGATCCCAGTACAAGGATTTTAAAGGGCAAGGTGGGTGGACCTCGGTGTTGGGTCACTGAATCACGTAGTTTTTTATCCACAGCTAGGGAAAAGGTAGAGGGTACCAAGTGTATGGACGAACCTCCAAGATATAGTTGACAGATATTGATAGATGTACATATGCTTGCCTTTGCTTGGTTGTTTGGTTGGCGGTTTTATTTTTTGACTTTCCAACCCCTGGTTGGTTGTACAATTTATCTATATAATCATTTTAGTGATGGGCTGAGCCCCCCCAAAACCATACTGGTTGCTCTTTCTTGTAGTTTCTCTCCCAGTTTATGATCATTTGTGGCCATTCTCATGCTTGTTTTCCCAGATGCTAATCGCCATTTAGTGCCATTTTTGCATGGGACACCCGAGGAACTGGGACTGTCCAGGTCCAAGGTTACTCTACCTGGGTCGTTTGAACATGTTTCTTCCACTGCTCCAGTCTCTCCAGTTTAAGCACAGGTAGCAAGCCACAGTGAATGGTCGAACTCTTGCCAAGCGAACTTAGTCAATATATACCTGCAAATTAGGACCATTGCAAAAGGGAAAAATGATGATAAAACTGTGGATTGAATTAGGTAGCCGCTCTCCTATTTTCTCACAAACCCAACTGTGTTTCATGTTATGCGGCGTAGCTTTTCACCGTCCTGCTGTAAAATATGGGATCCTGAGCATATGTGGGTCAAGTTACATGGTGTCATTGGATAATAATGGTGCTTAATCATCATCAATAGGAAATTTCTAGGGGGTTCATTTGAAAATAACTATTGCTTAACCATCATCAATAGAAAATGTATGAGGGATAATGAGAATTAATCAACGACAATGGGAGTAAACATGGGATTGATGGTGCATGGTCATCCATCCCACATTGTGGATCCTTGCAGTGGGTACAGTATATATCTTGTTGAAATCCTTATCAATGGACTGATGACCGTCTCCCAATACAGGTATACCCTCTGGTGAACTAACATAGCTATTGAAAATGGCCATTTATAGTGGATTTTTCCAATCAAAAATGGTGATTCTCCATACTTATGTTAGTTTACCAGAGGGTATAAATTATAGATGATCCAAGTTTTCATCATGGCACCTATGATTGAATCATGTAAGATCCCAAAATGGGCGGCGGTTGATTCACGTGGTCATTCACGCCCCAAGGTATCTCCTTTCCAGACGGCACTTTTACCCGTGGCGGCCGCTCGACAGTGGTGAACGTTGGAAAGTGAAACGCCTGGAGATGAGAAGCAGTTGGCTATTCATTAGATTGGGTAAAGGGAAAATTTACAGGAAACCCCCATATTTCTTGGTAAAAAGTAAAAACCATGGTTTCCTGTAGATTTTCCCTTAAACCAATCCATTGAGCTATGGCTCAGTGTTTGCGTACTGGGATGTGGGTTTACAACAAAACGGAATTCATTCCAAGGCATATGGTAGTTGGACAAACTATTTTCAAGACCGGGCGGGGGTGGTTGAGGTATGCCCCGTTTTCGGAGAAAGCCATGTAGCAATGGTGAAGACTGCACATCGAACTTTTGCCAGATTATGCCCGGTCTTTTTCAGTAGGTGAAAGATGAGGATTCTGAAAGCGACGATACTGCAGCTGAAAAACCTGTTTTCGTGCTGTTCTCTTGGCATTTGTGTAGTTGGCTAATATTTGCCATGTAGTTACTTTTGTTTGTGATATAGGTCAACACCCTGACCGGTGACGAGCAATCAAATTCTGCAGGCGCAGCCAAACAGCTCTTTGGGATGGAAGGTGCGCCAATGGGCTGATGATGGATTCCATGGGAGTTTGGGTTGTCACAAGTCAATTTCATGATTTGTTCTCAGTTGGAGCGTCCAAACAGATCCAAACAGTCAGAGTCATGGTAATGTATAGCTTCTATATGCTTCTATATGGTTCATGTAGTTTGTTTGGGGTCGATCTTTGAATTGAAGGACCAGGGTCGTGATTCTAGTGGTGTTAGGTCCTGGGGTACCTTTGAGAAATGGCATCGGTCCACATCCCGACACAGCACATGTTTAGGCCACAAGGCTTCCCTGGCGGATCACTAAGGTCACATCAAACCATGATGACCTGCACTGAATCGAGAGTTTTTTCTCTATATTATATGTCCCACCTTCCAACCTTCCAACCCACCTTGATTTTCCAGCATAGAAATCAAGTTTTCGATGGTCAGTAAGGTCCATTCTCCCATCTTTACCGGTTCTTCCCGCAGGCCTGCTGAACCATGCCCCCCTCGAAGATGCTGCCATTCCCTACCCACGCTCGCGTGTGGTGGCCGGTGGTGGTGGTACAGACCACTGGGACTGGTTCCAAGTAGACGTGCCCCGCGCGCCGCGGCTGAATGGCCAGTTGTTTCCATGGTCTCGGAAGATTTGGGGGATGCCTGCGATGACGCAGATCGCCCAGATCTTTTCGAAGGATTTTAATTATTTGCAGACCTCGGCCACCGTGGTCCAGTCCGACTCGCAGAAGCCGCTGTTTCTGTGATGGGCGGAACAAATTGCCCGATACACTGACCAGTGGAGAGATAGGCGGACTGGCCTCGCCAGCTGACGTTCCAAGGATTTCTGAAGATATTTGAAGTGGCACGGAGGATTTGAAGATATTTGAAGATCTGAATTTTCTGAAGCTATCCGGATTTGAAGTGACACTTTTGGGTTTGTCAAGTTTATTGAGATAGCTTCAGGCTAACTTCCTAGCACATTGTTGGACTGAATCCTTGGAGCTCCAGACATGGAAAAGTTTCTGGCTGGCAAAGGCGCCGCGTTGGAAAACAGTTCGGTTTGATTTCAGCAGGTGTTTGGGACACCTTTGATTTTTGTTTTGGGCAAACCTTGGTTTGGTCGGTTTGGTGTGTTTTAATTGCTTGTTGGAACTTTTTTTCAGCCACAAATCAAGGATTACTGCGCTATCTTGTCCCACTCAAGGCTACAGTATTTCTGTAATGCACCGAAAGGTCGCCATGAATCTCATGAATGGATTTCAATGCCGCAGAGAAATCACCATCCAATGGGAAACAGAAGTGTGGAAGGAGCCCACAGAATTTCAAATAAATCTGTTGGATTGCTGGAGGCAGATGACAAGTGATTCAATCCAATGGGATGGATATCATCTCTCTCTGGAAGTGGTTGGTTGCAATGAAATCGTCGAAATACAACGGCCCTAAAATAAGGGGGGATGGAATTGAAGGTCAGGGTTGAAATTGGAGGTCCAAAGAACCACATTCTTGGCATTCTCTCTTTCTCTCTCTATCTGCATATATATATATATAATTATATACATACATATATATATATATATATGAAATATATATATGTATCTACGATACTACTATATGATATTTATAATATTTTATACCTATTGGCATAAATTTATGTATACATACATGCGCATTTTTGCATACAATTGAGCATAATCATGCAAATAAAACAAACCCATTGTCTTCTTCTTCAGCTGTGTTCCATGTGTCAGGTGGCTATGGCGTGGAGTCCGGTGGTGGCGGCAGCAGCAGCAGTTCCAAACCAAAAGTTCGACACTTGCCGTGGAAGTTGGAATTGTTTCCAAGGGGGCTGCTTTGCATAGAACGTGTATAATTTTGCAGGTCATATTATTACATATCATGTTAATGTTATCAAACGACCAGGCTTTAAACCATCCCAGATACTATGCTTGATATAAGGGGAAATCGTTGATTTCGAGACCTTAAATCATGCGGTTGAATTCTTGTGAAAAGGGTTGTATAAGACTTGCGGCAGGTTTGGCACTCGAAAAAAGATAGCATGCTCATAGCATCCCATACCCAGAGAGGAGCGTCCATTAGTGATCCACGGATCGATCCAGAAGAGTAGATAATCAATACGCCCAAGGAACTCGTCTCGTGATTCGAAAAAAACATCGACATGGTACAGGGAATTCAAATTTATTTTGTTTTCTGAGGGACCCCCTATGACACTGATGTGAATGGATTCTTTTCATGTGTTGGATCCCGTTGGAGTTGTGGTGTTTGTAGATCAAGCCTCTCGGAGACTGATTCTTCCGGAATTGTCCAATGTTAGTGCAATGCCAGGTATATTTTTGTTACAGCTTGGTAATTTGCCATGGGGACATTTACTGTTGTGTGGTTGTCATGTCGGACGGCAAACACCCATTCAATTGTTGATGGTCAAAGTATGTGAAGACCACCATGTTTTTATTTGATCAGCCCCGTTGCCACATGACATCCAATATTTGTGTTATTTTGTGTTGATCAAATCCTGCAAGACCCGTCATTTTGTCAAATCTGGGGTTCAACATTTGATTGGTAAACCATGGTAAACTGGGTGGGCTGTAACCATACATTTAGATTTTGAGCCTTTTTCGGGATTATGATGGATTTACCATTTGTCCTCTTCTAACTAACATTGCAGATTTTGCAGCAGATCTACAACCGCCCGTGGCGCATGCGCCCCGTTTTTGGAGGACAACCGCCTGTTTCGCGGGGACCACAGCCCGAGGAGATTATTGAGGCGAGGTTCCTTGGGAGTACCAGGTAGTCCTTGGGATTACCAACATGGGCATTTTCATGAACACGCATTCAATGAACATGGGCACTTTACGCACCCTGCATGATTAAATATGAAGAAAGAAGTAAAGGATGACATTGTTGTCGCCTTTGGAATTTCCTTAAATCGAACGTCCTGACAGTCGAAACGGAGTTGGAAATTCTGACCGCGGAAAGTTGATTTAAATGGTGAAAACACAGTGCAGCGGTGAACAGGAACTGAAGTCAACGGTTAAACCAGTCAAGTGCAGGTACGTGGATCGAGCGTTCCCAATCCATATCACTGTGCAACAGATGCATCTTCATTGGATGGAGACATCTGAAGCACGCTCCATCCCCCTGCTCATCTTCTTTGATTTGATAATTCAATTGCATGTGACTAGCAGTGCGCACACACACACATTCAGGGAACCTTGTTTGTTTGAACCAACAGGAGGAGACTTTTGACCATTTAAAATCAACATTTGCCAATGCACATGCATGCTGTCAATGCACTCGAGACCTACCAACAGCCATCACATGTTATCAGTAAGCATGGGGCTGCTTATTTGCACACAGGGTAAGGAACGGTGATTTGACAACAAACATTGTAGTCCTATGCACAACACGAAGATTGACATATATTGAATCAAACAAAGCTCTAGTGGTGGTAGCTGCTCGGCAGCGATTTACCATTCGGAAAGCCAACCTAAAGTACCTTTCCTAATCCATGACATGCATGTTTAAGAAAAGCAACAGCATCACAAATCCATCGCCATAGTGGATTACAAGAGGGTACATTTCGGGTGAAATCACCATGGTGGGCATTGTTTGATATCTGAAAAGGGGCTTAAGCATAGTTGTGGTGCTGCAGATAATAAAGCCTCAAGCGTTGATGGTTTACAACAACCAGTTCCGGTAAACAGAAGGGATTGTTTGCTATTGGGCTTGCTACATTGCCTTCTGAATCAGTCCCAACTGAGCCATTGAAGATACCACTTATCCTATCCCATTTTACTGAGTGGTTACCACTTGTCCTTATCTACAGTCATATGATATTTATTATCATATGGCTTCACAACTGTAATACGTGCCGTGTGTTTTAGGTATATCTAAGTGATCTCTCCTCCCAAAAAAACAAACAAACAGCCAGGGAGTGGGCCGGGGAGGTTACTAACCCATGAATGAATAAACCCATCAACGGTGGTCCATTTCTCAGGCGCTGCTGCGTGCCGCGCCGGGGCTCGGGCAGCCTCCACCCGAAGTGGTGGGATTGGCCTTGCGTCAGGCACGGTACGCGTTACACATTACGCGTTACGCGTTGGCACGGCAGGTGATGGCCTATGGCTACAGAGTAATCCCCAAATGGAGAGGAGAGATGTTGAAATTTGTCATGGTTGTAGTAGGATTGATGATAAAAATTACATCCTTCGTTGATCCCCACCCTGACACATACTCTGACATAGTTTCTGATGGACTATCTGGAAGTATATACAGGATAGATATATATATATATATATATTATCATATTCTGACATTCGATATATTTGGCATTTTTTCTGACAAATTGCATTGACATTCTATGTGGCATCTATTCTGACATACTTTCTGGCATACATACTGACATTTTGTTTGGCATTCTACCTGGCATTTTTTTTAGTATTCTTTCTATCCTATCTGGCGCTCTCTTTGGCATTCTATCTGACATTCGGTCTGGCAATGTCTCTGGCATGAGTTCGGGTCCAAACCCACTCCGCAGCCTTCTGAGCTCGCGATATGGCAGTTCAGGCCCATGCTGGCCCACAGCATGCAGAAATGGCAGACAGGAAGAAAGGGAGGAAGTATGGAAGGAAGGACGTAGACTTTTGTTAGAATCTAGAGACCCTCACCTGGTGGGAAAAAATGTTGACTACTAGGATTTTATCAAACTTTTTTTTCCCTGGAGGTTTGCTATTTACATTAGATAGTGTTCGATTTCAATACCCTGGGCCCAAATGCGGGAAAGCATTGAATTTAGGAACATCAAAAACCACGGGGTCACACAACCTAGACTATCCTAGGCTATCTAGAACCCAGAAAGCGAGGTCTATTGCGAAATAGATACCATTAAGCCCAGAAACATGCCTACATAATCAAGATTCATAAGTGGTACGACCAGCACCAATGGCTAGCTGGGAAACCCCCGAGGTGCTTCAATAGGAAAATCATCGAACTATAGCTGGGGATGTTCCAGGGATTTTTGCCCAAGCTCAGGCAGGAGTGGCCATTTGCGAGGACGGGAACCTGTGGAATCTGTGGGATTTTGATGACCTGCTGCCTCCAAAATCCATAGGTTTTCTTACAGGAGATAGTCCCTGTTGTTCGCAAAGACGATTGGAGGAAACCCGTTTTTGCGGGATCTGGCTTTGCCACACTTAGATGGCTGTGGTTTGGAACCATTTGCTGCCTGTGAACCTTGCAGCAGCACGCCGTGTGGAAATGGTTTGTACATGTTTGTGCCCTGTAATAATATGATAATTTGCTGTGGCAAGTGGTTCGTTCAGTTCGATGATTTATGTACTAGAAAGGGTGATTTTATTATTGTAGTTTACCAGAGGGTATCTCTGTTATTCCTTTTGTTGCTGATTGCATCTCATGTTTAAGCCATTCTTTGCCCTAAAACTGGAACAGACACGCACCGAAAATCCGACCATTGAAGCTACATGCATGGATGAGCATCACCCTGGCTCTAGCAAGTCCCTTCACTGGGGTTTTCCAATCAATCCCCGGCCAATTTTGTGAACCCCAACCCACTCGTTGGATATGAAGTACTTTTCAGGATCAGGATGGATCGGGATGGATCGGGATGGATCAGGATGGATCAGGATGGATCAGGATGGATCAGGATGGATCAGGTATCTTAAGGTATTTTCTTAAGGCTAGTCTTAAGGTCACCTTTGGGACTACCCCTTGAAATGTCCCAGGCCCGCCCGGTAGGACACGGTGCGGAGAGCATTGCGGGCGGCCGGGGATCACACGCCATCGACCAACGCACTGCGGATGGCTTTGGCGGCCGGGTCAGGGAGGCCCAGGTGGGAAAGCGAGGCCGTGGTCAAAGTTGGGTACCCCACTGACTAGATGGCATATTAAAATATGGGGGTTTCCTAAAATGGGGGTACCCAAAAATGGATGGTTTATGATGGAAAATCCTGTTAAAATGGATGATTTGGGGGTACCACTATTTTAGGAAACCTCCATATGTGGTCCCATTGGGTTTCATTTTTGACCCATAGCTCATAGCTAATGTTTTGTTTGTTCAATGTCATTGACTTTTTTTTGTTTTGATGATTTTATCAGAATGACACTTTGGATCCATTGGTCAGGTGATTCAACACATGACACACCAAAATATATCAAAATATATTGAAACATATTGTAACATATACCGCAACATGCCACGACATACCCTTGATATGCCAGGATAGAGCGTATTCGGCGACCCCGTTCCCCTGAACACCATGATCCCATAGGGTGTGACCCAGAAACATCATGATCCCATAGGTAAATCACCCACAACTGGTGGATGTTCCAGGATGTTTCAACACCCAAAGTGTAGAGCTTAAAGTGGGGTATAAGCCCCGGATCTCTGGTCATGTGTTGGGAACATGATGAGGGGATGGAATGAGGTACCCTATTTTCAGGTGTTGGTGTTAAGGTCACACGACATCTACTTTGTTGTCTTCCAACTTGCAAACAGACTGTCGCGGCGGAAATTCTAGAGATTCCTTCACAATTAACTCCCCAATGGATTTGGGTCCCGGGTTTGATTATGCTTACCTTCTGTTTTTGGGGAAATTATAAATTGCTATTCATGGTGTCCAGACATAAGTTTACAGGCAGCAGCCCCAATGTTGGAAGGTTCATACAACCATCCGAAATGGCACAAGAGGATACAAGAGGCCTATAGGCTGTGAGTCATTCTTTTGTCTACCGCACAGTTTCCCAAAGGGTGGCAGCTCAGGCAAGATGATGAGTGAGGAACTTTTGCGCGCGTCTTGGGATGCGGACTGCGACCTGCTCGGTCAACGACATTTCCTGGGTTGAAGTGGCAGACATGGCAACATGTAAAGATCTAGATAGCATTAGATAGCGGATCGATGCAAACAGGTTCTTTTTTTTGTGCTATAGTGTTTTGTGACAGCATCAATGGATTCTTTGGAGAACATCTTTGTAACTCAACTTGTGTTACATTTTGGAAGCCTATAGGTAGGCGCACATGGGTCGTTCCAAGCAGAGAAGTGGTTCACATTGACGCAGCTGGGGGAAAATACAGACGTGCGGCGGCTCTTGATGATAGCATAGTAGTTGCGCCTTTTTTCTTGTGTAAACCCTCCAAGTTGGGACGAAATATACAATATTATACATGTTTCTTAGATTCCTGACAAAACTGGAATGTTTTCCTATTTGTCTGAGGCTTTGGCATATTTATCACATGTCACTTTCCATCCACATAATTAAGGTAATGGTCCCACACGGCTCAACGTTTCAGGCAAGGAATCTCATTCCCCGTTCATATTCAACACCCCCAAACGAAACCATGGCTAGGATGAAATCCCCATACAATGGCTAAGTGACATTAGAGGGATCGGATTTTCCACTCAAATCATATCCCATTGTATCCCACTAGGCAACCATGAAATCACCATGAAATCACTATTACTGTACACGGGATGAGATTAGTTGTTCACTTTCCCACCTGGTTCTGGTTGGGTTCTGACAGACCAGGCCCAGTTCAGAAGTGCAGGGAGGGCACCCACATCACCCGCATGGTCCACGTTTGCGTTAGTTCGGAGGCTTTGTCAGCCGCTCATTCTGGGTATATCCTACAGCTATCCAGAAATCATCGGGAAATTCAATAACTCATAGGTGTTGCAAAGAACTCATAGGACAATTTAGGTCAATTGGATATCAGTGGTTTCAAGACAAAGGGCACCGCGGCATAACCATCTGAAACCAATCGTGACTATCGTGGGGTCGGATTGTGGATCTCATTGTGGATCTCCAAACCGGCTACATCTCTTCTGGATCTTTTGTTTGGGCACTCCAGCGATTTTTGTTCACATCACTCTCAGATCAATATGATTGGTTTGTTTGAACATGGAGTACCCCCCAAAACCCTATGGTTTATCAATGTTTATCATCATGTTCCGTGTTCCCAATTAAACTGCTATCTGGGGGGAAATCCCCTAGGTTCAAACAAATCCATATCATCATGTACCCATATCCATATCCATATCCACTATTCATTGGTGAACCCCTGCGTTTGATGGTTAACAGATTAAAACCCTACGCATGGTTAATACAACCATTAGATTACTTACCCTCCAGTAGTCGTGGCTTGCGAGAAAATCTGGGCCTTCCGGTCCAAAGTTTCGGCTCCAAGGCACATATGAAGCCAGGGGTGGCATGGTGGTTTCAGACATTTACATTTAGTATTTAATTATATATTTTATGTTTTTTTGGGCATTGACATGAAAAAGCAATAAAGACACAAAACAAAGGCATTGGATGATGTAGCATGGCATTGGGCATACACATGCGAACAGATGAAGATGCAACAGAAGGTATTGGACATGCACTTTGCCGACTTCGCCGAAGAGGGCTGAGATGCATCAAACAAAGGGATACAAATGGGATACAAATGGGATCAAATGGGACATTCAGCCCAAATCCCGCGATGGAGCCCATTGAATTGCCATACGCTGCAAGCAGAGTGGATCCACGAAATGCAGATTTATTTTGTTTCCATCCACGTTTCTGCATATTTCAACACAACAAGTGGCCTGCGTTTGCCACGCCCTGATGCCAAGACACCAAACCTGGCGATGCATTTTGCATTGGGTCTAAGAAAACCAGTCAACGGATTGGTTTTGTTGGGAAAATCTTCTCCGGAAACCATGCCTTTGTTGCTCGAAAGTAAACGGGGTTCCTGCAAATTGTCCCTTCAACCATTTCTGGAGTAGAAGTAACTCCCAGCAAGATAGAAAAGTATATTCCTAAATACTCGTAAAATGAACATGTTCTGTTTTTTATTGGTTGAGGTCATCAAAAAAGACACCCAGCTGCAACACATCACGGCAGCCAATGCCGGTCCAATGGCAAATGCTGGCTCCTGCTGCGCATGGCTTCATACAGTCCTCTGGAGTTTCGTAAGCTTAGCCTCTGCTCGACAACCGCCATCAGGCAGCGCCAGGAAATGTGGTATGAATCCATTGGTGTGTATATATACTGAGCTCTACTTAATGGAGTTAAAAAGTTGATTTGTAAAAAATACTGTTGGTGCCCCTTTGTTGCCAGAATTGGGTCTTGACACAGCCACAAAAAAACAATGTTTTTATAGTCCGGAAAACTCAAACCCAAACCATGAAGGTATGAATCACCAGTTGAATCCTCATCCGAATCAAGTAGACCTGACTGAATATGCTGTTTTTTAACAGTTGGTTTACCCATACCCCAACCCAAACCACATAATGATATTAATTACAGAAAGGCGTGCTGTGAGCCCGTGCGTTTTTGGGGGGTTTGTGATCTACATATATTCCCACCAGGTATTGTTAAGCACACCACATTCATTCCAGTTGTTTACATGTCTTCCATATTCTTTCCCAATTTTTG
>BGPT01001990.1:96036-134590 GCA_003297045.1 Symbiodinium sp. clade C Y103 | reverse complement strand
TCGTTTGAGTATGGCGCAACCAGTCAAAATTGAATGCCATGTATCTGTGGTATTCATTGGCACAAGACAATGTTTCATAGCAAAAATGACAGTCCCATACTATATTTTCAGCAAAATGATTTTTCCCAGCTATTTTGACGGGTTTGCAATTGAAGGGTTCCATGTCAACAATTGAAAGTCAATGTGTTAATTACACAAGNTTTTCAGCAAAATGATTTTTCCCAGCTATTTTGACGGGTTTGCAATTGAAGGGTTCCATGTCAACAATTGAAAGTCAATGTGTTAATTACACAAGCTTAAGAGCACACACACAAACACACACAGAAACAAAACAATTATGTCAACAATGCATGAACCCTGGGCAGAAGGCCAAAAATTACAAAAGGTGACTTCTGGGAAACCAGCGTTTTGCACGGAAATTGCACGGGCTGGGGAGGCGCCCCTCTCAAAAAAAAACATGGACACAATGGGGACAAAGAGGGGATGCCTTGACACAGTAACTTCACCAACAAAAATGGCATGGAGATAAATCGTCAGAACAACAAAGCACGATTGTACTTTACAACAACAACAAAAAATATGGATCACTTGTGTTTGCCGCACACATGGACTAACATACACATAAGGATCCAACATACTTGGGACTTGACTTGCTTGATCTCTCTAGCTGAGAGTTTGACTTTTTGCAGAGGATGAAACAAATGCTCCAGGATGTCACCCATATCAAGTCAACCATATCTGGCAATCAAGATACTGCAGACGATCCATGTTGTTTTACTTCTTAGTGCTTGACGTGCCCACGCACCAACTGTGCCACAAACAGGATCATATATACTTCCTCAGACGAATACCCTCTCCAATTTCACAGAGGCACCATCTTATAATCGTTCCTAATATCATCTACGTGAAGCAACGTTGCACTCATTTGGTTACACCTCCACTGGACTTCGCAAAAAGCCGCCCGGCTGCCCCATCTCTGTCCAAGTGCTAAGTCAGCCATTAAAAGCAAAGGATAGCAAGCCAGAGCCTCAGGCAAGCGAAGGAACGTCGCAAGTGTTGTGAAACTGTCTCAAATTTAAAGTGCCAAACCACCACGTGTCAACCTGGGCCGGAATGCACTCGTCTTTGAAGATAGTCAAACAAAGTTGGTGATCTTACTACGATCTTAGGAGTTGGTGACTTCATTCCAAGGTCAGAATGAACCTATCAACCGGTCACCATGGCCAGTGCCACTCCGGTGAATTTCCATGGGCTCAGGGGCGTTGTAGATGGCAAAGAAACCCAAACAGGGCCGGAAACTGGGGATGTACATATATATATATATATATTTAGATAAAGAATATGACATTATTTACATATGTATATATATTTTGTATGTAATATGTATGATGATGTATGATGTACAAATACATCTGTGTATTATATATTTATGTATATATATATATCTTACTTCAGTATATATAGATATGTATACATATATATATAATTATACGATTCCAGAAATGAATATTCTGACGTCCCAAATTTGGTCATTGCCAAGGTCGCCGTGACGATCCGATGGTGGCTGAGATTCTTGCGAGCAGAGCCCTAAAGGTCATCATTCTCATCCCTGAGCACAGAAGAAACTTGAATTGATCTGCTGGATTGTACAGGATGCGCGCAAACTAGATACATATATATATATACATGTATTTAGTAGTTCAAATCCACCAAGAGGATTCAAGAGGTATAATTTTAATATATGATATTAATGATCAAAGCCAAATATCAGGTGCATTCTGTGATGGTATCCTCACACAAATGGACAGAGAACCACGAAGCACGACTAGATGTCAAGTCCCACTGTTCCAGGATTCTTTTCATGCCAAAGTCATCCACCCTTTCAAGGTGTACATAATTTAAGAAAACAATCCTTGGGTTTGGGTGCTAAATTGCCCTCCAGAATCCTACTTTGAAGGCCTTTGGTCAGCTATGGGTCACAAATTAGCGGGCCCCTAAAAGCTCAGCTGCTTTTGCACAGAACTGCTTTCCGGTTGTCAACTCCCCTGCAGAAATTCATGGTGTTCGAAACAACAAAACATTGGGATGCTATCAAGTGTTGCTCAATTTCAGGCCATGATCCTTTTCAGGCCGCACACCTGGTCACTCAAGTCCGAAACCATTTAATTACTAATGATATGTTGAAGAACAGCCTTCATCAAAATCATCAAGGGATTCTCTTCAGGAAATCTACACCCACTCTGGCCTGTAGTACGGTGACCAGCCACACTCCCCGGTCAGGGCTGTGGCGGCCCCTTTGAGACCGCGTGAATTGGGGCGTGGCTGTGAGCCGAAAGCACGTGGACAAGGGGAGGCTTGGAAAGCTCAGCATCAGGGTTGCTTATTCCCATGCTTGTTTGTGTGCCATATTCGGTGCAGCTCATTTCTCGGGGTTGTTGGATCCTAGAACATTATCAAAGATATTGATGTTAAAAACATGAATGATATAATACGACATAATTAGTGATATTAGTCTCAAGAAAACTTACTAATTATCTTTTTGAAATCAATGGAAAATGATCTTGTAGATGATTTTCCAATGTAAATAAATGCCAATTCGTAGGGAATTTCCCCTTGCCATGTTTGAGAGTGAAGGCGAGCTCACATGAAACTTGGCCGGCCAAACGGTGACAAGATGTTCTTCAATGTGGGAACCCCAGGATCTGTGCTGGATATATTTAAGATTGCTTGGGTTTATGAATCAAACTTCAATCTGGTTGGCTGGGGTTCACGAACAAAAAAATGGAAAAGCCCACCATCTGTCAGCGGAGACTCAACTTTCACTGTAACTTGGGCCACACCCATGTGGCTTCAAGGATCCTCATTGTTGTTCAAATCACACTGGTCGACTTGTTTATGGTTCAAACGACGCTCTTTGTTAGTTGAATCTCTCCACCTAGATAGGAGCCCCGGTTTCAAACCAATTGTGGCCAGCCCTAGTAAGGCTAACAACCTTGGATGTCCTATATTTAAAAAGTAAAGGCTTAGATACCCTATAGGACAAGTAACCACTGAGCACTAAATATGATGGTGGCAACCATCCTTGGCAAAAACAGATCGTCCATCACTATCCTCTTGCAACACTTGGCCTATGGAAAATCGGCATGGTATATCCCGAATTTGTGCTTTTTCCGTGTATATTGGTTATATTATCAGTTATATCTTCATGAATCATGCTGGGTAAGACACAACAATGCCAGGAAAACCTAGACCCTCTTGGGGTAAACCTACCACTTGTTGCAGTAAACCTACAGACCAAATCATTTAAATGGCTAATAATGGCTAATATTTAGATTGGCTAAGGACACTCACCAATCCCACCAAACACATTTCATGATGGGTAAACCATGGTATGGCCCAAGAAACAGAATACAACATACCAAGACAAATCATGTTTGATCATCAGTTCCTCAATAAAATAACAATCTTGGGGTATCCCCATTTTTGGACACACCCATTGCGCATGTCTTATTGGAAATATATATAATCTATGCCGACTCAATATATCATATCATACAAATTGTTTGCTAGTCGTGCGATCCCTAACAAAATGCCGACAAATACCATCAGTTGGCTGATGATATTCCCATGACTATCGCCAGTATGTTCACAGTTGCTTTGAGTTCCATTTGGTATATTGATATCTATAATATCCATCCTACTTCATACTGTGGAAGAAATCCACCACCTTGAATGGTTGAAACATGTTGAAACCCTATAAATCATGAGAGAAACGACCTATCTGACCCTATCTGACCTATCAACTGCAGGATTTCATCCACTCAGCTGTTCACCCAGCTGGCTCCCAGCCGGTGCTTCGGGGCCCCGGCCGCTCGCCCGGTTGCCGCAGCTGCGGGCTCTGGTGCACCCACGCGCCGCTCGGTGGCCTGGTGGGATGGACCTATGCATTTTGTGTATCCGATTTGAAATCCAGGAAATCCATGAAATCCATGAAATCAATGTAAATGTATGTATATATATATATAAGTATACATATTTGTATGTATGATTATATATGTTAAATGCATCTACAATACATATTGCACATGTATATAGATATATACATACATATACACATGCCAGTACATCGAGTGTTGGCAAAAAATGAAAGTCATTCACCACTGCCTATGTTTCACGGCTGTTGTTTTTTTTTCACAATTTGGTGGTCTGAATCCCTTCAACAAATACTGTTTCAATGCAGCTCCACAGATCGCCTGAGCTACACCGCAAAAGGAACAAACACAATATGGCGGAATATGATCGTATATCGCCCTTGGTTCATGATCAGTATTACTTGCCATTAGATTGTCATCATGATCATATGTCTATCCTTGTGGCTATTCCTCCAAGCAAACATGGTGAGATCTGCCGGTAGCTGTAGGGCCCATATATATCCATCATTCCATCCACGATTCAATGGATCCCACTACTAAATTTACTACATGATTCAATTGAAGTTATCAAATCAGGTTTACTACTACTCAATCACTAAGGAACAAAATAAACTAATGTATCTCTATTGTTGAATCATGTTTTCTTTCGATCCACACACCATCCACCGACGATTCACCTACAAGGTGCTAACCCGCAAGGTCATTCCATGAAATCCTGGTTGCTTATTAACGGGGATTTCTATATAATATATCGAACTGGCAGGTCAAGACCCCTTGCGGAAATCCAAGATAGCTTTGGAAAATCCACCATTGGTAGATAATAGATTAGAACCTGCATTTATATCTATTTATAGGGATTTTCACATGTCTTGCCATATTGTCCCTTGCTTTCACCAATGCAATACCAGTTTTTGTCGAAGAGGTCCTATGGCCATGTTGAATTGCCAGAGGGTACCCCCATCCCTTCGCACTCCAGCAACTGAGCTCTCCGGCCGTTTTCGCCAACTGAGCGGCCTGAAGTGAGGCTGAAAATCTTGGGGCACGAAGAAACATGGACATAATTTGAATTTATTATTTGCAGCATCAACCAACTGCTGATGAGGTGCTAATCCATCTTTTTGGGTGGAGTCCCCCAAATTCTCGAGACAAACCCATATCTTGATATGACTTAGACAACTTAGACCCTACATTGATGGCTTGGTAATCCTGGGTACTTTCTTCAATTCCTGAAGTTCTGATTCTGACCAGAACAAAGTCGTCAAAACTGACCCATGACTCAAGCTTTGAAAATCTCGTGCCTTTGAAAATGAAGATCCAATGATATCCCCCATTGGCGTGTGTGGCTCTATCCAAGGGTGGTGCACCAACACGCCAATTGTGAACCCCGCCTTTTGTAGCTCTTCCTGGGCTTTCAACAACAGCTGCTCCTGCTGTTCTCGCTGCCTGTCCCAAAGGCGCAAAGAAAAGTGTCTAGATACAAAAAGGACCAACGGATTTCTTTATCGGTTTCATAGTATTGTCAGTTTTCATGTATTGTGGTTGTTTGTTGTAGTTGTTGTGGCTGTTGTAGTTGTTGTGGTTGTGGTTGTGGTTGTGGTAGTTGTAGTTGTAGTTGTAGTTGTAGTTGTAGTTGTAGTAGTAGTAGTAGTAGTAGTAGTAGTAGTAGTAGTAGTAGTTGTTGTAGTAGTAGTTGTAGTAGTAGTTGTAGTAGTAGTAGTTGTTGTTGTTGTAGTTGTAGTTGTTGTTGTTGCTGCTGCTGCTGCTGCTATCATGTTTTGTTTCTTTTGTTGCAAAGTGAATTTGATCCAATGTTGATCTGACGTTTTTCCTCCCATTTCGTGGCATGTCAAAGCACTGACAATGCCATCCAGCACTTGTTTATGAACATCTTCTATCCTTCTACCCCGGCCACCAACCAATCATATGTATATATAACTTATAGAGTCTATAAAATGATCTGGATGCATCAGGACTGATTTCAATCACAAAGATGCATGAGCAAAACCCATCATTATAGATTAACTATAGTTTTTTTAATAGCGGCCCCCTAGGCTGATGCCCTCCGCCGCCTATGTCGTTGGGATTTCACTGTGCAAAACATCTAACATGCTGTCGGTGCTGTGTTTCTGATCCCGCCCAGCAACTTGAACAGTCGCTCCTGCGACATTCAGCAAGGGCAGCCAGAGCATTTGAGCTCTCACCAGCTTTGGCGGTATAGCCCATTGCAGAGGGCAAACCCGAGCTCAGCGCAGTCTGGGCCACGGATGAAGCGATGCAAGTTAGGACAATTCAGCGCGGAATTTCGGATATGATGGTATTTCCCATGTTCCTATTGAAATGTCCCCCATACAACCAGGGACTACGCTAGAACAAGCATCAACCGCCACTGGTTTTGGGCATTGCTTACATGCTGTAAAATAAGAGTCCAAGGTCACCGATCAGCAACCGAAGCCAAGCATAAAAGCCCCGACATTTCATACAGGGAAACATCTGCTGCAAATGGAAGGTGTCCCCGTTGACAGATATCCAATAACATATCTGCGATGTTTGTTTAAGCTTTATACCAGCACTGCTGCACCATTGCTATTCTGGGGTACCCACCAGTAACTTGGTTTAAAAATCTATAAATAAATATGTATCCCCCCAGAAACCCTAGTTAGCCTGTTGGCCTAGCTTTAAACCGACTTACCGAACAGAAAAGCCCACCACCTTGGGATAATCTCAGCTACTGGAAGGATTCTTGGAACTTGAAACATCTTGAAACCAGCATCATTCCTGGATTCTGCCACTAGAGGAGCAATTTCTGGAAATTGTGATTTTGGAACACTGGGTCTAAATTCTGAACCCCCCCCTGTTGAATTCTTTTGGACCCGAACTCAACCACCACAAGTTCCCATCCCATGAAACTGGTAAATCGCTCTCCAATTAAAAGGTTGCGATAGCTATATATGGAAAATCATCATGTTTCATAAGTTTAATGGTTACATCATTTATTTAAATGGGCCGTTTTCCAAAGCAAACTGTCAAACTCTCGGAGGGTCGGCCGAGTCGCAGCTGATTCGAGCTGGGCCCTTGGTGGAAGTCGAGGACGCGACTTTTTTGTTTCAGGGGGTCTGAGATGAATGGATCTTTTTGACATCTGAAACTCAGGGTGGTTTGGAATGTCTAACAGGATCATTTCTTGTTGTCAACCCATGTCAAGCCACGCTTTGGCAGCATTCAGTAATTGATCCAAGAACGTCGATGAAATTCGTCCAGTGTACCTAGAGGATCCTGGTTCAGCCGGGATTTCTGCTAGCCACCCAAAAGCCCCGGGAACCATAAATTCGCTAGGCACGTTGTCATACTTAAGTATGAACCACACCCATTACAGTCCGTAAAGGAGTGCGGTATGTAATTGCCACATCCTCCGGAAAAGTTGCCACAGCCGCACATGGCTGTGGGTCAGGTCATTAAAGGTCGCGATGTATTGCTAGTGGTTTCATCCCCCAAAATGTTCCTTATAAAGATCAGTTTACTTCAGCAAGTTTTTGGCAACTTGTCACATTGTCAAAGGTACAAGGTAGTTCTCCCCAGTTATAAGTCGGTTTATAAACACAGGTAATCAACTAGTTCGATATATTGTTCTCACCAATAAACCCACCCCTTAGCCTGGTTGTGTCTACCAAATCAAATCTCTGGGACCTCGCACATCTTGGCCGCTTGGCCGCCAATCGCCCAACCCAACCGCTGAGAGCCAGCTGGCAAAGCACATAAAGGGCTGAGAACCGAATGTGGTTCATCTGGATCGTTATAGAAATGCCCCAAACATGACATCATTTCAGGCCATCAATGATCCCAGGATCTGGATTTCACTATGTTCCCAACTGGCTGCCGGCTGCCGGCTGATTGGCGTTCGACAATGGTCAGAATTGACAATGCCACAAGTTACCAATAGATACCAGTAGCATAAACCATTCCTGTTGTCAAAGTCTTACCATGTCTCACCCCTGTTCGCCAACTAAACAATGTTCAAAACCCTGTGTCGGTTGAGAACACGATTCCCCCTTCATGGATTCTGATATTCCCCAGAAAATGGTGAGTATGGCAGTATGGTCCCCGAGCTAAGCATCAACCCCAGTATTCTCGCAGCCCCTGCTCATTCCATTGTACTGGTTGGTTACGAAGGATTCCCAAAATGGATTATGATGATCCCGGAATATAGTGGGTAGTATGATCTCCTATGACAATCCACCTCTAGGGTGTTTACACACTGCTTAACCGTCCCAAAACCCTCCATGACTTTTTGACCACAATCAATCTCTGCTCAGCACACGAACCTGGATGATGGCGATCTCTGGAGCTAAAGCCACCAGAATCATGGGATAACAAATCACCACAAAACAACGTTTGATGCATAAACAGTTTTTCAGTTCCTTTTACAAATACCAATATAATCCAAAATGTCTCAATCATTTACTCAAATAGCAATGCAATCCAATGTATCTCAATCATTTACTCACATGGTGGTAAGTTGAACGATAACCCAAACTGTTTATAATAACAATGAACACATCAAACACCATGAAACACCTCAAAACGTACCCAAGAAACAAACACGGCAACAGAGACTTCAAAACACTATTACCTCAAACATACAAACCAAAAAAGACATTAATGTTTCTCAAGATTAGAGCACCCCCAAACTCCGAAGACATTAGCTTCTCCATGAACAAGATGTCATCATTTCCCACCCATTCACAGGTTCAGGTTCATGTTCATGCCCAAAGCCAGGATTTATTTGTTTGTTTCAGTTTGGAACTGCGCTCTTCGGCAAAGGTTTCGCAGACTTTCCCAAACCATAGATTCATGATAAGTATGATTAATTAACCATGGTGCGATTTGGGTCATAGACCTCAAACCTTCAGCTCATTCAGCCAAGCGTGATGTATACATCTATATATGGATATACATGCTTCTATTATCTGCTATATTAGATATATATATATATATATATAGTTATGACTACATCTGTCTGGCGTCAACTTCCCCATGGCACAACGCATGTGGGACGACTTCCCGGGACGTGAGACAAGTACAGTAGGGTCCAAGACCCTGTACTACCCTGTACCACCACTTTTCTTGGTTACCATCTGGTTCTTTATTTGACATAGCTATGGAAAATGGGTGAACATGGCCCATTTAAAGATGATGTTTCCACTAGATTCCTCCATTTGTAAGGGACGTTTGATTGCCAGAAGGCCAATCACCAGGAAATCTTATTACATCACCATTTTTATGGTTAATTCCATCCTCTCCCGCCTCAGGTAGCATCAGCACTGCCGTGTTCTGCGCGTCGCCCGCACCGCCCGGCCGTGCCTCGTGGGTCAGGAAGGGGGAGGGTGGATGAAGAAAACAACATCCCAAAAATGACAAGGCCATCAGGTTTGGGGGTACCTCTGGTAATTTCACATAGCTATTGAACATGGCTCATGTATAGTGATTTTGCTCTTAAAATTGATATTTTCCATAGTTATGTTGGTTTACCAGAAGGTAATCTACATTACGTTATTTTTCCGACTTTCAATCGAATCCAGAATGATTGACATGGGGTGACACATGGAGTTGAATGGGAAGAATCCGCATTGGGGTGAACATGGGAAGGCCACTAATGCAAAGAAAAACACACCCAGAAGATGCCATGAGGCCTAGAGTCTAGATAATATGCCTGGCATCACTGCCCAACTTGCGACTAGATTTTGCTGTCCTCGTCCCCAATACCAAAAGTATCCCCACCATTGTTGGTTGATATTCATATCCACTGTGCCCCAAGCATTCCCCATCTGTGTTTTTTTTTGCATTCCCCATCTGTTTTTTTGTTTCTGCTGACATCTTTTTTGATCCATACTTAGCAAAGGTTTAGTTGATTGTTATATTGCTTCGGTTGGTTTGGCACTTTAATTGCAGGATCCCCTATGGCAAGGGAACATCACTTTCACTTGGAAGGGTGACCTCATGTGCTCTTGGATTAGCTCCCCAAAACACAGTAAGACAGGTCAAATCGAACAAAACCAATCCAGTCATTGAAACAAAAACCACTCCCGGAAATAAAACTTCCCTTCAGTCGTCGGTTTCCGGCGAGATGGTTCTCCATTGTTGCTGGTGAAATTGTCTTCTTTTCCTTTCCGTCATCCAGCTCTATACCCCAGGTAGTTTCCTCATATTCTGCCTGCTGAAATCATGTTAAATCCCAATTATTGGCCGTTGAATCCTGCAATTATGTTGTTGATAAATCCCCATATCTGATGGTTCAACCCTCTTTGATTTGATCTCCATGCTTCATGCTAAAATTCCAAGGTTTAATTCTGAGCTGTCGATGGTTAAATCCCTAATTTTTGATGGTTTTATTTGTTTATTGCTAAAACACACACATATGTATATCATATATTCTATATAATATGCTTCCATGATTGCTGGTTGAATCTCCAAGTACTATCTTACTGCTATCCCTCCTTTGTCTTGATAAAATCCATATCTGGTTGGTGAATATCAACCAGTCTAAATAGTATGAAAGTTAATCGGGACCATCAGCCTAGGGTTGAACAGTTGAGCACAACACGTACTTGAAACAATTTGAAACCACCTAACCAGTTCCATACAGGTCATATATCATTGCATTTCATGGTTGTTGCTTCATTCTCCATTCTTTATGGTGAACACCGGAGTGAATCACCATTAAAAAATATCAAACATACCTCTGTTGATGGGTCAGTTGGTTGGGGGTTGTACTGACTGGCTTATTGGGGATAATTATAACATATTACAAAATATTATAAACCATAATAAGAACAATAGGAATCTATGAACGAACCAGCCAGAATCCAAGGTATTTCGGCCTCAACGAAGAGATACTCACCAGTTCCGTGGCAAATGACCCGCAGCTGCTGGCCGTCTGAGACCTGTGAACCAGGGCCCCCGACTGCCCATGGGGTGATTTCGCCAACCCAAAAATGGGGACGGACTCAACATGGTGTAAGAGAGTTTCACAATCAACAAATAGGATTTTAAACAGCAACAAAAAATAATATGCAACATATAAATGCGAATACAAATGCACATGCAAATATGAATGCGAACAGAAATACAACAAATGTAGAACTCAGAAAATATAAGCTTATCAAGAAAAAAGCAGGATTTGGTCAGCAATAGGGAATCTGGAGATAATGGGCATTTGTTATATGATGGATGGATTTGGTGCACTTTTCACATTGGGAAGGTGCTTGGAGAGGCTGATGGTCTTCAGCGTGGATATTTTTTAAAGGCTTTAGCCAACACATCAAAGATACATCAGCGATATATACCGATTATTTCTGAGAAGTACTATGGGAATGTGATTCTAGTGTAGTATACCACATACATGGACATGACATTCATGTCTATACGTATAGATACACACATTGTACACATGCAAACGGAAGCATATCACTTTCAGACTTGGGTGCCTGTGTTAGGACCCCAAACACGTGGCAAGTGGCAACAACCCTTTTTTCATGGGGGTTTAACCAACCCTCACTCAAGCAGAACGCCCCAAAAATGAGGCTTGATTAAGAGCTGATTCACCACCAACAACCAATCATAAGGGTCACCTGTGGAGGTTACTGGAATCCCCCTGATTCTTTGACCCTGCTGTGTTCAATCCGTCCTTGTGAGACGTTCCCAGTTCCCCTGTTGGGTCAAGTTTGCGGCCCAAACCTGGCTGATTTGTGAAGCTAGTGCCTTGGAGCAAACGAAAACCCTGGTTTTGTCATGTTTGGATCTTTTCATGTTGGGGCACCACGGGCGTCTTTTCTTTGCAACTCCCGAAAATCGAAATTTGAAAAGTCAAATCCTACTATAACTCAGTGGTCAAGTTGACATAATCTATCATTTTGTTGGTTGTTATAAAATGAAGAAGAATCAAAAGAATCCTACTATTACTAAACAACAATGTTTACCTGTACATCTTTGTTGGACACATATTGAGAGCATGGGATTCTCAGCCCTTCGGTCCAGCTCCCGCACCTCCAAGGACAAACACTCCACGGCCTCCGTGATCTTCGAGCTGTTGCCCAGCAACAGAAACAGGCGCCGACCTGGGGAGAGCCAAAAATCAGGGCTCCCTGTCCACCACCGATACAAAACATGGATAAAAATGGAGGAAATGGTCAAGGCGTAAAATGACAGAGTTTTCCTAGTTTACGGCTTTCCTGGAACCTGAAAATCATGGAATTGAATCACCCAGGCACCAACTTCTTGGGTCGTTGGGATCATCCTACAAAAAAATCTCCCGAACTAGGAATACAGAATGATTTCTTAGGATGGACATTCTTTGGAAACATGACATCACCAACTTGAAATGCAAAACTGACAAGGGAGTTTAAACCCTGAACGATATTGAGATGATCACCCCAAACGGGGATGAAATCAACATCAATTGCCAAGCAGAGGTGGAATTCCATTTTAAGATGCAGGAAACATGATATAATCAGCAAATCAATAGGATATGATACCTCTGACTTGGCTACTATGTTAATATACTATCACCATGAGTTTACCCCAATCATTCCGGGTAGCACTTGGCTTTTCTGGTCCAAAGAAATGGCTGGGTCCCCCAAAAGATCCACGGCCTAACCATCAGATTGCATCATCATATTGGTCATTTTCTATGGTCATCAATTGGGATTAGGACCCAGTTTGAGACACGCCCGAAGTGGCTGTCAATAGTCCAGATAATGGGCATGATAGAATGATGATGGGTATATAATATATCATTCTATATTTGGATCATGTTGATGTGGTCAACCGAATAACAAACCTACGGTTTGGGATTGTTTATTCCACCCATTTCTAAGGAGTCATTGGGCATCGTTTGTTCGAATTGGTCCATTTGTATCATTTGTATCCATGGATGTCATGAGTCAAGTCACTATTTTTTCCTTGCGTTTACCCTTTGGGTCAGTCTCAAAATTGAGGATCCCCCAAAATTCAAGAATGATCGGAAATGGCTTAGACCATTGATAAACCTTGGGATTATTGGGTACCTTGTTTTCGGACAAACTCATATGGTCCATGGATTGCAATGTATCCCATTATGTAATATTCCGTTCATATTCCATCAATATGTCATTCGTATCCCATTCACATCATATTCATTGGATCAATAAGCTACAGTGTATATTTATTCTCGGATTCATAGTTTATTTCACACTAATAGATGGATTCATATTCTGTCAGCTATTCAGTTGGATATTTACTACGTGCATAATTAATGTCCCATTTGATTAGTTGCTGATTGGCGCTTGTCGACTTGTCATTTCTACCGAGCCGCCATAAGTTTCACTGCAACAGTCGCGTGTCCAGACTTTCACCTGCGAGTCATCGATGCACACGTTGATTGATGCTGACAAACAATATACAACATCAATCAAATGATATATTGTTTATATTGGACCATATTAATATGAATTATACATAAAGCATACATCCATGTTGATATGCACCACCTTGTACTATACCTTGGTCAAATCCACATTATTGCTGGTTGATTCACAGTTCTTGTTGATTATTAAATCACCATTTTTGTTGTTTAAATCCTCAGTGGTCTCTCGTCTCATGTTCATTCAAAAATACAGTTCTCAGATGTTCATGGTTCAATCACTATTTCTTCGTGAAATCATGTCACCATTGGAATGGGTTTCTATACCCATATAGTAAATCATCATTGAATGGAATATACAGTAGATTTATGTTACGTATATATATATATACGTTCATTGGGATGAGAATGGAATGGAATGTAAATCATAAATGGTACAATCATAAATGGTACAATCATAAATGGTACAATCATAAATGGTACAATCATAAATGGTATATATAATCGCACTACGAAATATTACCATAACTGCTATTACCATTAAACATTACCATCCAAATTTACCACCAAAATTAATGACATACCCTCTGGTAATCAAACATGGCTTGCTGGAAAATTCACCATTTAGTTCGATGATTTTCCAGCTATAAACCTCCGTTTATAGTGGATTTCCCAGCTAGCCATGTTTGATGAAACCAGAGGGTAAACCTCCATTTATAGATGATCTTCCCATTACTGTAAAATTAATGAAAATGAAATCATATGAAATCCCCCAGTTTTTGGTCATCCCCATGACCATCTGTCGACTCCTCAAGACTTCACCGGTGCACCTCCGGATCCGTGGCCATGCGGCGCAGCTTCACCCACCAGTGCGAGGCACCCACTGGGCGCGTGTTTTTTGGGAGATTTTGGGGGGGTTCAAATCTGGAAACATCTGGAAACATGAAGAAAAGTCTGGAAAAAAACTGGATTTAGCATCATTTAAACAGGAAAACTCTGGAACAAAAATGATGATTCAAAGTGACTTAATCAGGAGAAACAAATGAGTTAACCTGATCCAACCAGGCGGATTTCGCCACTTTGTTAGGTAAATTGGTTCATAAGCAGCCGCACTGGCGGGTTTATGATATAATCTATAGCTGCTTATACAATCCGCCGGACGTGGGGGAATCTGTTGGAAAATGAGACTTAGCCATCACAAATGTTGGGTGAATGTGTCTCTCTTGTTCAGGACCCCGAATCCTAGAATTGGTTTCAGGGCAAGTTCACAGGGTTTACGCCATATTTGCTGGTAGAAAGTATGGTTTCAAGTTTCAACCCTTACATCTTCTTCAAACCAACTCAAGGGTTTTGGGATGTTCTATCAAACGTATCTAATTATTACATAGGATAATGGGATTCTCCTCGGTGCACTGATATGATGTATTGAACACCGCCTATACACGGGATACCAAAACGTATAACCTGCTTAAACATACTTAAACCAACACCATGAATAAGTTGTTGTTGTATAAGATTGTATAAGTCTATCAGATTTTCTATCTAAATATTCCGAGGAAGGGATGATAGGGTTCTCATGGCTAGCAAAGCGTTACACATCTTATTATACAACCACTATCAACCACTCTACAATCCGTGGGACCCTAAAATGAATCATTGGATACAATACATTCTGCTCAGGTTTCGGTCGGAAGATACTTCAGGTTTGGGGGAAAGGATTACTCCCCGAAGTAGACATGGAGTGAGCCAGGCCTTTCGTGCACAATTGCGGGGATCACAAGAATGTGGTGCCCTAGAGATCCTATATTTAGGTAGGAGTAACTTGGTTTATATCTAGGCCAATGGATTAGTTAATAGGGCTTAGAAGCCAACGAACATTTCTGGGGGGCAACGCGGTGTAGAAATCCGCCTTTTCTTCATGTCCACTGAGTGGCCCAGGCCGGTGATGGATCATGTCTTTTGCGGGTGCCAATCTCAGGGCGCGTATCAAGATTGTTGAACTTCATATGTGTATATATATATATATATACGGTGGTTGTGAATGGCAGGAATCAAATCCGCCCGTCTGTGATTGTTCTTGCAGGTATGAAACGATTGATGCGTTCAGCCACTGCATACTATACATCTGGCTGAATCATAGTAATTCACACACCTGAAATCAGGTGATGTGGGGACACTTCTATACCAAATCAAATTCCCTTCATTTCGAGCGACGTCGCAATGACATCGTAGGAAATCACAACCGGAGCCCCCTGTCCGGACACAGTCTCCAGTTCTTTGAGTCACCGGCCATAGTTGTCTACGCTGGCTTCCTGCATGCACAGCAATAACGCTGTCTGCGCTCATCAATGCTGAACACGGTGGGTCCAGAAGTAATTTCAGTATAACTTTTCCCGTTCAAAGTTGCTTTGGGCTTCCCAATATTTTGAGACAAACCCAGCTGGCCAAAGGAGATGAGTATCCCATTGGAGTTGGTCTTGTCCTGATACGAGGCACCGTACACGCTGCGGTCAGCCTGTGAGTTAGTTGTGTTTTTTTCGAAGTACCATTCATATCAAGTATCATTAATTCATTTGTTTGTGATATGCCCCATAGTCCGTAGTTGCAGCTTCTATTGTCTAATGAACCACTGAGATACAAAGCATTCAGGAATTTGAAATACCAGTTTAATTCCCAATTTTGGTTGAAAACACGCATTTTCTTTCTTTTCCCCCACAAGTTACCCGTCAAGATTGTTAAGATATATTGCTGGCTGAATTATAGTAATTCACCAACCCCAAGGAAATTCTGGGATGAATCCTCTAATCCTAACCATCATTCCAGTGACGTCCCAGTGAGGTCCTCATAGTTCATCCAAATATTTGAATGCAGTCTAATTTGAGATTTTTTCCCCATACCATTTCTTGTACTTATACTTCTTATTCACCACAATACTTTCAAGCTTGATACAAAATTATATAAAGTGAATTACAGTGACATCTGCTTTTTCAAAAACTCCAAATGGATTGACTCATTCTACCACTATGATGGTGACAATCTGCAATGAACCAAGGGGCAATCCATGAGTCATCGGGATATTCTGGGTAATGCAATGGCTATATCACCAATACATTCCGAAATGAGTCCTAATTTACATATACATATCTAAATATATCATATATATATACACAGTATCATTTATAGTTTCAGTTTCTGATATTCCGATACAAAAAGGAATTACCATGACAAAAAAAAGTATAGTGGTGATAGTCCCATGCAACAAATCATCCAACACATTCTTGCTGGTTCCATCCGCCTTCGCAGCGGCCACCACGTCAAAGTGGTACTGATGAGGATGGTCCTCAAAAAAACCAATGTACCCTGCGGTGCCACAACGGTGGTTACAATGGGGGTGCCCCAAAGATAGGGATTACCACCAGCAAAAAATGAATGTTGTTGGGCTCAAACTAACAGAAGTAACAGAACTATGGGGGGATAGGAATGGGGAAGCTGTTACAGAAATGATGATTTGATTTAGCCGACAACAATTAAGGAACAAGTACAATGCGGTGCCCAAGGAATTGTCAGGTAACTTGGGAGCCACATGATTATGCAAGCTTTTGAATTTCAGGGATATATTGAACTAGATATATAGTTTACTGGGTTTCCAAACCAACAACCATAACTGGGAGGCACCGCCTTGCATGTTGAATACTTGGATCCCACTCTGAAATTGAGGTTTGCCATGGATTGCCCTCAAAGATGATCCAACATGGTTCTAAGGAAGACGATGATTAGCCATAAGCTTCCTTTGAAGCTGCGAACCACTCTGCTGAGGTGCCCATGGTCCTTCTCTATGTCACTCCCAATATTTAATACTGCTGTCGCGCCCAAACCTGCTGTTCCATCAATATAACATGTGCTTTTTCGTACCCCAGGACTGGGTATCCTCCGTTTTTCTTGATGCATGCTGATTGTCTGTTCCTGATTCAATCAATGGTCTCGGATATGGTCCTTCTTTTCATGTAACAACTTCCTTACACAGAGCATTAGCTCCCAGTGGTTGACTCCTCCACATATTGGACGATGTCAGCCGTTGCCCAGAGGCAAAATAGACTTGTGATGACTTGTGTAGATATGGAAAATCCAGGGTTTTCACCTGGAGTATCCATATCTATGTGAGCCGCTCCTGTACCGTGTGACCCCAAAGGGCATCCTATCTTTGATCAGATGGGAATCGGCAGCACCTATATAGACCAATGGGAGATATCTATGAGAAAATAGCTGACAAGAAGCATGGAATTGAATCGCACCTTTAGTCAGGATCCAGCAATTCAACAAAAAGGACCTAATTGGTGCTTGAACATCCACTTGTATCACACTGTTAGCCCTGGATTTTAATGGATTTATGCTTGAATTGTTTTCTTAACTTAACGGTGATCATTTCCGTGTCGCGTCCAGGAGAACTACTATAGTTGCAAAAAATCACGGTCCCTTGGGTAATGTTCACCCATATTCACGTGACAATAATCCAGGCTAACATCCTTTGGGACCCTCACCTTGCAATGTTTTCTCTTCCAGGCATTGGTATCAACCTCCACTTCTTCACGATCTGTTCATATTTATCTTGTCATATCTTTTCTTCCAAATAAACTTCTTGTTCCAGCCAACAGGGGGAAGAATGTGGTAAACCACGCTAAACCCAATGCCATCAACCATCCCCAAAATTACCACAAATGGGTCGTATAAACCATCCCCAGTCATGGTCGGTATATTGGGTTGCCCCCATGACTTCCAACTGTCCTGTCGTGTATCGCCGTCGTTGCCCAAGCGGTGCGGTCCGTCCGGCCGCGCGATGGAGCCACCTCCGGGCCGGCACGTGGAAGGTCCGGGCCGCGGCGCCAAAGGCGTGGAGGTTCATATCATGGCGTGTCTGGTTGATAAATCCATATAGACAATAGATATCATTAAATATACTGAAATATGATATATCATGACATGGTACTATGATATGTAATTAATAAGTTATACCATGGACCATGTTCTGATAATGCATGATATGACGTAGATATAGTATAATGTGGTACAATATAAACCGGACTATAATATGAACTAGGACCACACAGTAGGATATACATTGATATACCGGAAACCAAACAGAAAATAATATCATATGATCTGAAATAATATGATATAATTAATATGATATAACATTATATAATATGATATAATCTGATATAATATGATATAATATGAAATAACATGATATGATGCTAAAACAAAATCAAATGATGTTCTCAGTATGTTTTGATATGGGTTTCTTGTTGTGTCTCCCCGGGGCACCATCATCTCAAGTCCGATCTTCAGAAGCCAGGTCGGAACCCTGGTTCTTTGGTGACTGGGCAAACACTCAAATAGCTGGCAAAAAATGGTTGAAAGGATGTTATTATTCTCCCATTTATCTCCGTATGTCCCTGTTTTAATCTCATTCATCTCCATTCATATCCATTGTTCTCCCATTCCAATCTATCCGTATATCTATTCCCTTTTTTGTAGGGAACTCCCGTGTGGAAATCAACGACACCTCCGAGTTGCCCCGGACTTGCGCCCAGACACCGCTGAGCTGCCGAGTGGAGAGATCCCGAAGTTCGTCCGGCAACGAGTCCACCGAGTAGTCCTGTGACCGAAGGGATCTCCGAAGAGATCTCCGACTCTTCAGGGATCATCAAACGTGTTTTTTTTTGTGTTTTCCCCTATGGTTCCAGCCGTAGCTTCTTAGGTTAAGTCGGTTAAGTGTTTGGGCCGAATGATTTCGGGGGTGAAAGTACAATCGAACAGGAGGTATTGGGATTTTTTGTAGGTCCAGGTTGGTCTTAGTTGTAAAAACTGCTACAAAATCACAAACAGGCCTCAATTGACGACAAGCAACTAGCAACACACCCAAAATGGAGACAGGTGATCCCTGATAAACCTTCAGTACTATAACACGCCCTACCATCTAGAGTCCATCTAGTATCAGTAACAGGGGTTCTGGATACCATCGGGTACTCAAATATGGCTAGCTTGAAAATCCTCTATAAATGCAGTTATCAAAAGGAACATGTACGAGTATCTATAAACACGGGATTTTCCAGCAAACCACGTCTGATTACGGGGAGGTCCATCTCATTTTACTATCACTTCTATCCCATTATAATCCCAACAATATTCCTATTAATATTCCCATTAATATTCCATTGTATACCACCATTGTTGGTTATAACCATCGTCTTTCCATGTTTTCCGACCTTGGGGGACCCCTTAAAGGGCCCATGATCTGCCGCGGCGGCTTCGCGGCCCCGCCTCCTCCACCACGACCTCCGGGGCCTGCGGGGCCTCCACGCCGCGCAGGCTGGCGATGCGCTCCAAGGCCTGCGAGGACGGTGGGTCAAAATTAGGCTTTGACCGTCAACAAAAAGAGACAATGGGGAATATTGATATAACATATAATCTGTGTATATGATATAAACTCAATGATATACATATATATATATATATGTGTGTGGTCTTGTCTCACAATAGAATACCCCAATGCCAATGGATTTTGATCATTTTAATTCCCCTATTTACATGAGCATTTTGGGTATGACACATTTGCAGACACACCCACACATGTACATACATACATACATTACATTACATTACATTACATTACATTACATTACATTACATTACATTACATTACATTACATTACATTACATTACATTACATATATACATATGTGGCAAAATGTAAATATAATAAATAACATGAATGAATACAAACAAATACATATAATAAAAACATGCATATAATACATATATATATATATAATATATATATAATACATATATATATATATATAATACATATATATATATATATAGATAGTACATATACACACATATATATATATTATGTGTATATATACATATGCATACAGTAAAACACAACCAGGAATACTAATGAGAGTGAAACAAAAAACACAATAATAATATACAAATGTATATGGAATGTTGATATACACTGTGTCAATGATGTATGAATATGACATACATGATGTGTAATATATTTATATTTATATTTACATACATACAATAATAACTCAATAAACATGTATGTTCATGAATCTACATATATCAAGACCATATATATATATATATATAGTGCATTAAAGAAAAATGTGTAGATACATAAATATTTACATGTATCAAAGGAAAACAAATCATATGTATGTATAGTAATGTATATATGATATCAAATTATACATATGGGATTATTAGGCAATGTTGGGAAATGAACACGATATACCCAGCAGCTAAGATATTTCAGTCGTGTCCAAAAATGAGGATAAAATCCCACTTGTGGCAACTTTCAGTCAAACAAACCAAAATCTGGAGTTCTTTTCTGATGTGTTGACGAGAAACTTTTATGCGTATTTTGGCGGCAAGAAAAGCTGCACTTTGCCAGCTGTACGCGAATTTGACGTTAGCAATTTGGGCATTACAAGGATAAACCAAATGGATGGAATGACTGATTGATGAGAGCAGCTGATATATATATATATATATATATTAGAACAACTTATACATACAGTACATATCATATGTATATATGTATCTAAACATATCATGTAATTGTAAATTATATGGAATTAAATTATATGATCTGCAAATACATGAAATTATAGTATGTGTAAATAACTGTATATATATATATACATATGTACCACATTGTACAGCTAATTACTTTCCATTGTGATTCTGTGTGACTGATTTGTGCTTGGTTTTCCATGAGCTGCTTGGAGCTGCTGCTGGCCGCTCGTCGTTTTGGTCCCCGCAATAAAAATGATCGCTCACAATCACAAACCTTGCAACTCAACTTCGGAGTAGCTTTGGCAAAGCGGAACACACGGGACCTCTCTGTCTTGCGGTTTGGCAACAGAAACAAGAACAATGTCCAAACTCTGTTTTATTGGTTGGGTCACAAGGATTCCCAAAATAAATCTTGCAAACCATGTTCATTTGGTTCCCTCTCACCTACATATGGCCAACAAATGCCAAGCAGGAGCCAATGACCCCTGCTCAAAAAGCAAGCAGCCAGAAGTGACTGCAATGTGGAAGCCCCTAGAAGGCGAAACCGCAAAAAAAAGAGGCGAGAACAATCATCCGAGCACCATATGTGCTCCAAAAATACAGTCCTTTTCAGATTCAGATGTCTTTTAGTTCCAAGACTTGTTCGTGCGTGTTGATACCAAAACCTGTATGCTGGAAAAATCACTTCACTTGGGCGTACTTCGTATTCTGGCCCGTTGTTGCATCACGCTGCTGAAAATCTAACACATGTCAATATTGAGATGTGAGCAGAGCACCAACTGGATTCATACACAAAATCGCTTGGTTTTAACTTCGAAACAATGCGAAACGGCTATTGTAAAGCTGGATGTTAATAGTCATGAAACGTGGAAACCCAGTCAGGGAGGTGAGCTATTCTTGGATGCACCAGACAAAATTTATATACGTATATGGTTGAAATGAAAAGAAACATTTGTCTGCATATACACATGGGTACACCCACACACACACATATATATATATACTTATGTATACATATATCTATTGAACAAAACAAAACATTCATTTGTTAGAGAAAAACACATGTAACATGTATGTAAACATATGCACACATGATATGGGCAAATCATCAGATCTGGCCCCTCACCATGCTGCAAGGTGTCTGCACTCAGCGCTAGTCTTTGTACTTTAGGCCGCCCCTGCCACCGCGTGCTTCTGCCTGGTGGAAAGGAGCATCCGATCGGTCATAAACGAGCATTAAATGGTTTAGGCGCAAAGGAAGTGGGGCCGGATCGTCAACGGTGTAAAACCGCTGATAGCACATGTATGTCTGTATGTATGTATGTCTGTATGTATGTATGTCTGTATGTCTGTATGTCTGTATGTCTGTATGTCTTTATGTATGTATGTATGCATGTATGTATGTATGTATGTATGTATGTATGTATGTATGTATGCATGTACGAATCTATCTATCTATCTATCTATCTATTTATCTATCTGAATATCTATATCTTTATCTATCTATTCATCCATGTATCTACGTATCCATGAATCAATGTATCTATGTATCTATCTATCTGTCTGTTTGTCTGTCCGCATGTATGTATGCATGCACGTAAGAATGTATGTGTGCATGTATCATCATGTATCTTCTTATCCATGTTTCTATCTATTATCTATCTATTTATCTGTTTATCTATATGTTTTCTATTTATCAATGTATCTATGCATCCATGAATCAATGTATCAATATGTCTATCTATCTATCTATCTATCTATCTATCCGTCCATCCATCCATCCATCCATCTATCTATCTATCCATCCTATCTATCTAATCTATCTATCTATCTATCTATCTATCTATCTATCTATCTATCTATCAACCATGCATGCATGTATCTGTAAGTGTGCGTATGTATGTGTACATCGCGTTTCTTAGATGCGGATTAAAACTAACTTGGAACTTGGAACTGAGGTTTCCTTCCTGCATTGCATGATCCCCGACGTGGCCAACATTTGAGATCAATGAAATACATCCCTATTGAGTAAGAAGAGACAAGTAGCTCTTCAAAATCTGAGCTGACACGCCCCCATCCCCAAACAATCACAGAGTTTGCTGTTGGTTCAACTCCCAGCTGGGGCCTGTGTTTTCGCGCCTCCACCTTGACTCGCTCAGGCACCCACTTGTCTGTCCTTGTCTAATAGCAACAGGAGGCGGTGCCAAATGTGGGCGGATCCAAATCTATGCCTACAACCAGCATTACAGTAGCCTTAATGTCGGTCGTGTAGTTGGTGCACCCCCCTTTAGGAATATGAATATCAATGTTGACCATCATCTCAGCTGAAAAGGAAACTAAAAGATACTTCAACCAGCAGTGAATAATTTCTGTTGGGTCATTGTTGCAGTTGTGAATCTTCCCACGTCATGTCCATGAAGTTTTGATGAACATTCGACATGCCATGGACTGATAATATAGTATGCTCATGTGAGTTGTCTTTTTCTAACACCCTAAGTAGGACCCAGACAAGTGCCAGAACACATGGAAGTATCAGCCCAAACTGCACATAATCAGCTGTGATTCAAAAAATTGCACGGTGCCGTGGTGCCCCATTGCTAGCTGAGTTAGTTTATAATCAAAAGTAGGTTCATGCTAGATATAAATAAATATATATATATATAATGTATATATATATATACATATAAATAAGTAAATATGATATATATATATATATATATCTATATATATATATATTATATATATATATACATGTACATATGTACATATATCATCATATATCTGTATTTCGTGGGGGTTCTAAACCAAAAAACATAACAAGGGGCCACCACCTTCAACCATTTCCCGATCCCACATCTCGACATCTCGCCGGGTGACCACCCAGGCACCGGCGAAGTGCCTCGGCGCGGGAGTCTTGGCTTCAGAAAAGATTGTCTTGGCCATTCATGAAGCATTAAAATCCATTAAATGCGAAGTGACAAACTTCAACTTGGCCATATGCTTCGCTATTCTACTTTTCATTGAAATCCCGACGTCGACCTTTTGTCTTTGGTTCACATGAATGTCGTGACATATTATCTATGAGTCATATGGCTATATTAACAAATGCTACTCCTGACTAATTTCTGTAGCTCACTCATGTCAACCCCCAATGTTGCAAAACCAGTGGTCTATTGATCTTTGTGAGGGTACCATTTAAAATTTGACTAGCAAATTATCACTCCATTCAGGGACCCCGCGGAGTTGATCAACCACTGTGCACGGATCCGGGTTTGACATTAAATCACCATGGTCCTTGGTCGGAAGCCTACACTTGATGGCCACATGCTGTGTCTAGGAACAAAAGGCCGTCTACGAAGAACCACAGCGACAGCGGTTAGCAGGTTGGTCCAGGTGAAAAAAAATACCAAACTGGTATATGCCATATGTCTCATCTGTCCATTGCACCCAGACATGGATGCTCTACCCGACTCACAAGCCATGCGAAATTCCATGATGGGTGAAGCCGGAATCCCACATTCAGCTTGGGACAAGGCGCCGCAAGTCACAAGTTCGTATGTAAACCCAGAAACTCTCTGGTAAACTAACATAACTATGGGAAATCACCGTTTTTTAAAGGTAAATCAACTATAGATGGGCCATTTTCCATAGCTATGTTAGTTTACCAGAGGGTAAACCCAGTTGACTATAGATATATCACCCATATCCACCCCGCTTAGCCGAGTCATACAGCAAGTCATACAATGAACTGTGGGGCATCACATTCTGCACCTCCACCATCGAAGTATTTTGGAATGGACCAACTGTATCACCATGATATCACGGATAGCAACATCCATGCAAATGGACACATAATTTAGCACTATTTTAGTAGGACTCTACTGTTCCATCTTTTTTTTGGCTACTAGAAGTCAATGATATCCCAAGATGTTCCTGAGAATGGACCAATAACGAGGTAATAACATTTAATAACATGCAACAATATGACAAAGCTGCGACATCCCAATCAAGTAGCTCTATTCAGTCCCTTGAGTTATTGTTCATTCGGCCAGGGCTGGCTTCAACGGATCCCATCACCATCATCATCCCAAGTAGAAAACCAAACAACAAACCAAGCTATCACGCTCCTACCCAATCATGAGTGCCGGTGAAATACAGTATTCCCAAGTTCTGACAAAAACAAAGATCAAACAAACCAGCAAATCCAGTTTACCTGCGGATCTCCGACGTTTCATACACTGAGATCCGCGTTTTTTCGTGAGAAACGCCTCCGTTTCGACACACCACCCCCTGGGCCCTGGCACCTGCGATGCACCACAAACACAGCACAGTCATCCATACAAAGGTCTCCTCGAGAGCCTCCGGAGGCAGGGACCCCCGTTAAATAGGCAGCCTGTAACCATGACTATCGGAGAAACTGGCTACATGGGGGGTTCTTTAAATGAGGGATCCCAGGTCTCAATACTAAAATTGTGTCATTTTGGATGATTTCGGATACCCCCATTTTAGGATTTAACCAGCCAAATCAGGACTTCATCTATACATAATAGATACGTATTATGACACTTTCGTAATGTGGTATAGGCTAACTGTTGGATTTATGGTGGAGATTGATATATTATCGTTGCACAAGAAACGGAAACCTACAGACATCATTAGGGGGTCTTGTAAGATGGTTGAAATTGGTTGTCATTTTGAGTGCGAATTATCCAATTGCGACCATATTAGCCGGGGCTCGATACGCAGGGCACCTCCAAAATTATGTCCCGCAAGTCACAAATTGGCTGACGCCATTGCAGAATCAATCTAATGATTCTAACATATTATCACATTATTTCAAACCAAAAGGAACCGATCTTCCAGGCACCCCCTCCCCCAACTTTGTGGGGTTTCAAACCACCAAAGGTCAAACCTTCGTTTTTTTTGCAGATTTTGACCAATGTTGTTTCACTCCTGGCGTGAACAAAGTAAATGATACCAGCAAAGTTACTTGAAGGTGCTGAAACAACCGTTCACTCCTGATTCAACAGCACCAGTCGGACTGAGTCGAATGGAACTGAAGCGACTCTAGTGAAAATTGCAGTGCCCATTTTTGAGATATGTTTCAATGGTGGACCCCAAAGCATCCAAGGTTGATCTTTGGGGTCCCACAAGTTGAGAAGCACCCACACATCAATTATATATTGATCATCTTCTCACTACGTGGGCAAGAAAACGAGATACAGTTGATAGAAATAGATCCTGCAGCACTTAGGTTTGAATCCGTGCGAATCTGGGATATCCTTTGTTCCTCGCGTTCTTGCCTCTTCCAATTTCCAACTGGTACCCTCCATGATCAAATATGTAAATTCTTTCTTCAGGCTTCGATCCATTTTTGCTGAAGCTTGGTGCCAGTCAACGTTAACTTCCCCCTCATGCATACAAGGTGGTGGCCCACAGTTGTAAGTTACTTCATGAACCCAGCAACCCACCATTAATCCCAGTTAGTTAATTATTATATAACTAATCTTACTAGTGCTTAGTAGGGAATGGGGGAATGGAAAAGCTATTAATGGTTACTATAGGTCATTCCCCCATTCCCTGCCAAGCACCAGTAAGTAATTGCAAACCAACTTCCCGAGCTCGAGGGAGCTTTCAGGAGGTTGCGTAACCATTTCATTCGGATGAACAACCAACTTGTGTAGACGAGGGATTTGCCTTCCCCATGTGGGTCAGAGTCAGAATTGTCGACCCCTTAAAAATCAAGATTGGTTTAAGGTCCCCAAAATTCTAGCTGCATGGGTTTGTTTTAGGATCAGTGATCCCCAAGACATGCAAGAATTCCAGGTCCTAGGCTTTCGTTGGTCCATACTCCCAAGGTGCCCATGTTGCTAAAACAAGTGCCACTCCCATCCCTCCAGACATTCTTTCAGGACAGCTTCCATGCCTGAAAGCCAAGGACGAATCCGGAGACCACCGCGATGATCCCGTTCAGCAGGCACTCTTCCTGACCAATCCTGGAACGAGGTGAAATCCCCTAGAGATGAAGGTTTTGAATGGGAAAATCATCGAAAAAAATGGCGGTTTTCTGATGCCATATTTGATTATTTGACTATCAGAGGTTTATTTGATGGAATTTTACAAAACACATGTAGTACATTGTAGTGCAAAGTCCCAGTTTCATGTTTTAGAGGCGAAATTGAGGGTTTTAGGTACATGTGTGGTGTAAACTGCCTGGAAATGGAAGACCCGATGCCTATTGGTGGTGATGCATTCTCTCTCATAGAAGGTGATCAATTCAACGATAAGCAACCAAACATGCGTGTATGTTTGTAAGATCACAACAACTGTCTTCCCTTTCCAAAGGTTGAGACTGACATCACTGTGCTGGCGGAACACAATGGAATGAAACCAATGGATGGTGCTCAGCTGTTGATCTGACACACTTCACGGTTTCCTAAAAATACCTTTCTGAGGCCACTACTTTCATGAAATTTTCATCAGATGGAATCTCAAAAATTGCATTTCTGCATCCTGCCGTACAGAAGACAATTTCAAGACTGGACTTTCTTCTTGTTGATTCCATACCAAGCTTCAGGGCGTGTGCCTGTGTGCAGGAAATACCATGCGCTTGTGTCCACATCAGCTTCTTGAATGTCATACGGTTGCAAGGGTGTTGACATTTGTTCTATGTTTTCATCCCCGCGACTTCAGCCCAACAAAAGCTCCTCTTCATACCATCCCCATACAATCCATGTATGGTGTACTTGTCCGCATCTGCACAACCATTTTTTGGGAACAAACATACAAAACATAGAGCTGTATATGTAGATATATTTATTTATTCATATTATATATATATATACATAGCATTACATAGCAGTATATTTATATAAATAGATATACAAACAGAGCTACAGAGCTGAATAAACTACACCAGTTCACTAATTAACCTAAGATGCCAGATCAGCTTAGTTTGGGGCATGTCCCAAATAGACTATCAAATTGGAACACCCATGTAAACCCGTGATCATTGTCCACTAATACTCCAAACATATGTATCTATATATATATTAATCACGTATATATATATATATACATAGAGACCCCATCAAAGATAGAAAAGTCATTGCTCACTATTTTGTTTTGGATTGTACTTTGTTTTATCTCTGTTGGGGTTGCTCCATTCTATGCTGCACTTTTGTTCTATATATCAGTACATATACACACCAATCTGGTTGGTGATTTTCACCCATTCCAACATCCCAAATATGGACTGGCAAAAATAAACCATAAATATATATATATATATAAACCATGTACTGTAAAATACTGTGTATAATACTGTGTATATATCACATGCATATATATATATATATCCCATCCCCGTAATACTAAACACCGCCGGAAAAAAAAAAAAGTCTATTATTAATTGATAGGGGATGAAACCACATATCTGGGACTCAACCGCATGGGCTGAATATGCCCATCTCGATGGCCAAGGTGCAGAACAAAGCCCAGGACCAACTGCACCAATGCACAAATGCCCTGGAAGCAGGTGATTACCTCGGTGTAATCATGGTGTAACGATGGTTCTCGTTGGATATTCATGCCGAAAATGGTGAGAACTACAGCAATCATTTGGGTATATAGAACTGGATTCATAGTGATGCCATGTGGCCGTGTATCTATCCATGTTTCATAGTGATGTTTATAGATTCTGACCCCTAAGTTATCCAAGTCTTTTTGGGAATGCAACGCGGCCTGAAAGGTGTTTTTCCTCCACCAGAGAAAGGTCATGTTGGCTGCGGGTCCAAAATGATCAACATCGCCAAGCTGGATAAAATGGCAATCCCCCCACAATCGTCCAATCGGGCAACACTGTTGCGGTGGTTGGGGTCCGAGGGTTTTACATCATACCCATATTGTAACTCGGTGGATGACAGTTCCAGAATTGCTCAGCCGTGTTTGCAATGACGTCCAAACACCGATATATTTGGGCCATCAAATTCGTGGTTTACCCTGTTCCAAACACCATTGACATGGATTCCCTTCAGGTCCCTACGAGTTTTCTGTGACTCAGAACGCTCAAACTTCCACAATTTTCAATCAGCTTCACTGCTGAATCTCCACAAAGGAAGCACTTCATGTTTGGGCGAGTTCAATATGCCTGGATCAGATCTCTATCTTTTGCCTCGGATATCTGCATTTTGGATGATCTCTCATATACCAGTAATGATAGTAATGTCTTGGTTGAATCAGTGAAATCTATGTGTCTTCGCATTCTGTTTGGACGTCCACCCACCAAAACATACCAAACCCAGGCCGTTGTTCTCCAAGTCGCCATGTTCTTCAGGATGTCGCAGAGAAAACCCGGTCGACTTGGTACAGGATTTCCTGAAGCCAACCGGGATCCTTCCGTGGTGCATGAGTGGTGATGATGGCTGAAACCTCTAGTGAGAAACATGCTAAACTTATGGTAAACCTATCCTCGACCCCTTTCTATTTTTCCGGCAAGATATGTTTTTACGCACCCACATGACTTTATATGCTTGGCTTTGTTAGAACTCAACATGGCAAAATTGGATAAACTTTATTGCATTGTTAAAGGTACACCCCTGAAACTGAACATGGAACCCATGACTATGGCCACCGCCGGTTGGAAACATGTTTTTTTTTTTTTTGGACATCAAACCTAGAAGCTGTTTTGGGAAAATGCCCTCAGACCTGGTGCCGCTTGCAGGTGCAAAGCGATCTGATATATATAGGGATTGCGGTGGCTGTGCAGGCAGCAGTGTGACTTGGTTCCCACGCAGCTACGGCGCCTGAGGTGTCTTTCTCCTGACGATTCTTGAGTAGAGAATCCTATGTGGGTAGAGCTTTCTTGCTCGGTCCCCTTCTTTGCCTTGCAGCACCTCAATCACTTTGGTCTTCTTGCATCCCATGCCACCTGGTTTGGGTTTTATTAGCATCTGATTTCATTAGCAATCGGTGCCCGTGCTCCATGATCTTTGACCACGGGTCATGGGTGACGTTGGGGGTTGCTGTGAGGAAACTTGCTATACCTGCACGATCTGGAATGTGAGTGGTGCAAAACGAAACCCAAGGAAAATCACCTTCAAACGGCGGATGTTTCATACCTGGCTTACCATGGTTTACCGTTCCCTCCGGTTGATTGCGTTGCGGATTTCAGTGTGGCGCTACATTGCTATATAGACTCATAGACACTAACAGCATCAGATCACAAATGTTTGTCAAATCCGCACCAAGAGCAAGCAAGTCTACAAAAGCCCATTGGCAAAGAGCCAGACAATACAAGAGTGGCCTTGGATTCTTTAAAGGGTTGTATTCCGCATTTTGGCAGCTTGAGTTCCAACGTTCATCGCCAATCTCCTCCATGTCTATGGCTACTACATTGTCAACACCTTTGAATAGACTACTTTGTAGGTGGCTTTCATGTTTCCTCCAAATAAATCAATGAGATTCAATGAGCGTATGTATGAAATTCTATGACAAACCTTCTCCTCACCAAGGTCTACTCAGATATGACGTGTGTCTGAAAACGGCGTACCCCATTCAATCCCATTCAATCCCATTCATGTCCACTGGTTTACCCTCTGGTAATTTAACATAGCTATGGAAAATTGCCATTTATAGTTGATTTTCCTATTAAAAATGGTGATTTTCCAAAGCTATGTTAGTTTACCAGAGGGTAGTCACCATTCTTCATCACAAAAAAGGCCATAACAGGTGGCTCAAATCCCCATCTTCAGAGATGACACCTGGGACGGTGACCCCAAATCGGGACCAGGAGGCGAAGCATGGAGATACATCCACAGCTGAAGTCCAGTAGTCGCAAGATCAAAACCACCTGATGACAGCAATGGCAGGTCATTTCAGGAAAAAACTAGTGCACGTAAATGTGGTCGACCTGATAATAAACCTGTTTAAATCTATTTACTGTTTCCACGGCAGTGCTCTTGAGTATTCCCAACTGTTTGAAAGTTGGATACTTGGGTAGATTTCTTGTTGGGTATCGGTTTACTACATTTATCCACTTGGGGCTTAGCGATCATTGAGCCACGGTTACCTCTGGGTGAAGCAAAGTCAATTTGGGATCATCACCTCTGTGAAGCTTCAAAACAAACACGCCTAGAGCCACCACAGCAGTTTACCAGTTTACCTAAAAGCCACATGGCTCTTTTACCAACGGTTGTAGTGATAATCCACATTATATCGCCAAGGGGTAAAATTAGGTTATAGGATTTTTTGTGTTATGTATTGGCGCTATTCTCATCTGCCCCCCCTGACAAAAAGCAAGACATTCGTGGTGGCTCTGTGCCTTTTCGAGGGCTTGTTGGAAAATGGGGAACCCCACATGTTCCAACGTTTTGCATCATTTTCGCTGTTAATACAGTATACATATATGATCATATATGTAAATGACACTTAGTAGGTGGTGGACAATATTTTTTGACGCAACGTTCGCTATATATCGCCATCATATTCTATTACATCCCCAATTATATCCCATTATTCTTGTTGATGCTTCAGACAGACCCATCTACCATATTCATAAGTTGGTCATGTCATTACTCTGAAATCAAAATATTCCATGTCTATCCCGTTCACTATCCGTTGTTACATTCCGTCCAAATCACTGCTATATCACTACTACATCCCTGTTACATCCCATTCTCAGACCCGTGGTCTCGGTCGTTGATGCGTCACTTTCTCTGCCAAGGAACCAAGGAGACAACCCAGGCACTGCTCTCACAGGTGGAGTCGACCACATGTCGAATCTCAGATGTCGGCCCAAATCATTGGAATGTTGGGTCAAAACCCTACAAACCCTAGGAATATACACTAAAAATAGCGGGGATTTCTGGATGTTCATTCCCAAAAAATGGTAAACATATAGATTTTTACTCAGCCCAAATCATTGGAATGTTATATAGGGTTTTAGCAGCAAAAATAAGGGGTTAACCATCAAACATGCTGGTAAACCACATGATTTTGTGGGTCAAATATTCTATACATGGAGCATCTGGTATACACATATGATCACATGTGGAAATCCCATATGCTCCATGTATGGTACATTTACTTGCATGACTGGGCCATGTTTGGGGTGTTGGTACATATGCCACATACATGGAGCGAGGTGACCTGAGAGCCACATCACCAAGCCAAGGGATGGATGGGGGACATATTGAACTAACTGGGGGGACACTACCTTTCATCATTTCGAATGTCAACATGAAACTCAGAACGCATAGTTTCTGTCATTAGGTTGTGAAAAAAGAAAGTTGAATTACTCTTTGATGAACCCAGTTTCTTACCAGGTGACGCTCGCTGGGGTTTGATTCCCAACGTGACCAAGTGAGTTTCACACACTACATAATCACCTCGCCAGAACACACAAGTATTGTGTGAAGATCTACAAAAAACCGTGCTATGTTTTTCTCAGTTATGGAGGTTATAAACATTTCAATAAACATGCGGAGTTTTTTTTCTAGATTTATCTCACGATTGCAGGAACACCAAGATAATAAGATAGGTATTGAGTTGGTTTGGAAATACTAATTCATATGGCTCTCGATATGGGGGGGAGGGCCCATTTTGTACCTAATCCCTTCTGTTCTTTTGACACCTGTGGACAAGTCAGCCATCCATCGAAATCGATCAAGATGCCACGAGGGATGCAATGAAAGCACCAGTGGCGATGAACAGTGCGATTCCAGCATCCTCATGGCACAGGTCGGTAACGCAGGGTCATCACCTATTGATGGTGCAGCAGGGAGACATTCGTTTGAATAGCAGTGTGGACGATGCATTGATATGTATATATGCATATATATATATGTATATATACAGTATATATATTGTGCTACAGAGACTTTTCTTGCACAAACACCCCATGTGCCGCTGACATCTAAGACTTAGACATGTTGGATAAGTGGACACCCTTTCCCCAGGCAAAGCCGCAGGCCACATCTGGTGATTGTGGGACACCCAAGCTAGATTTCTGTCGGCGAAAGAACTGGCAGATCAAAATGGTGAATATCTAGGGTATTCTACGGTTAAGTGGGTGAACAGAATCAAACTTGGGAGGCACCACTTTGCAACTGACTCAACCAAAATTTGAAAGTATCCCTGGCATCGTTCGGTCTGCCAAGTGATCTCAATGTATACCTTCCTGATGCCCCTGATAGATAGTGACTCCAAACTTAATTGCAGAACAGTCTGTGATATTCAACTGTCGTGGTTCCCCTATAGATGGAACTTCTTTCCCCTTCTGCATGGAGGGGTGAATGCTGTTTATTTGCTAACCAGTATGTTTATATACTTATATGTATTATATTATATATACAGTATATACAATATACACTGCTATGAAGCAATCTGGCAAACAGTCGCACTGGCAGTCTAGCAGGCTTTGTTGTGTTTCAGTTTCTTTGAGCTTAGCATACATGCCTTAAAAGCTCTGAATCCTGAGTCGGATACCCCTTCAACTCTGTCAAATATGGTAGGTTTTCGTATGCAAACCAGCGCACTTACTTCCCCATCTTCGCCAACTTTCCAAAGTGTTTTGTGGTTCACTCAAGATTGGTTGAAATTTCGGTTGGACAGTCCAAAATCTCCACACTAAAAGTTGCCAGAGAGTCTAAGGTGTAGTAAGCATTCACGGCCTCAGAGAGTGAACCAGGCGGGGACTAAGCCTGCCTATGCCTCCCTGAAAACTGGATAGGTGTTGAAAAAACAATGGTACAGTAAGTAGCATGAATTACCGTCAAAACCATGTTTTTTCATGTCTTTCGGATGGCTTAGGTGACCAATTGATCCTACAAAAAAAGGTGGCGTACGACGCCATACCCAGGAATGCAGGAGAAGAATCGCCACTGAAATGGGCAGAAGTCAAAATTGAAACCCCAATATCCATGTTGTTGGTACAAGGGGGTGCCCTCCGCCAGTTGTAACTTGGTTTATAAACCCCATTGACTATACATAGAATTATCCTAAACCCTAGTTATCGGATATTATTGGAGGTATAAAGCTTAGCTGACTATGGGGCACCACCTTGTAGCTACCCTAGTTCCCATCCGCACATAGGAGTGGGGTCATATCCCTTCTGATTTGGGTCGGGGTGAGCGAAAATTCCTGGCCATTTTGGTGGTTCATGGACACGAGCAGCATTCATGGAAGGATCTTTTCAAGTTAACAGGACAAGGCACAAAATGTCGAGTTCATATTCAATATGAGTCCATGGTCAATCTTAAGGCCCTGCAAAAAATGTTTTTGTAATGGATGATGCGTTTTTTCGAACACAATCAGCGTGACCCACTCACCTACCTTTCACAGCCTAACAAGTTCTGCCGATTTGGTATGTTTCTGCTAATTTTGCGATAGCATGCGATAGCCACATGGATGCCACATGGCTGATCTCCCACAAGAAAAGTATGCTTTTACAACATGTTGCAACATAGGATCCATGAAATTCATCAAAATCAACCCCTTCCGCCAGGCTTTCAATGGGGCTGCAAAGACAAAAAAAACAACCAACATGCTACGACATCTTGGGCCAGGCCGAGTTTGGTGTCCAATGCATATGTGTCAGTTCAAAAGATAGATATACCCCAAGTTGTGGCCATGTCTTTTTTTGCCATTGTGTTATTTTCCCACCTGCAGAGGGTTCAAAACCCTCTATCATCCTGTGAGTCTGATTGATTGATAGAGATTCCCTCCTCGTGGATGATAATCCGAGGGTAGCTTGCGGTAAAAACACGCGAAGCAATCATCAACCGACATATCGAACAAAGAAACCATTATACATCCTCCATGAATACCATTGAAATACAAGTTGAACACAATTTTAATCCCACGAAATCCCTATAATCCCTATTGTTAATGGCTAAATCTGCACCTGCACTTCTTTATCTTCAAGGCACGGCCCAAATGATGTTCCAACGTTCCTCCCGCGTCAGATCCTCATTGACGCCCTGGTCCAGGGGGGCACCGACCACGACCTCGGCGAGGAAGGTCACTGCGGGGAAAATATAGGGAAAAGCATCCCCAATATGGGGGAAAACCATGGGAAAACCATGGAAAAACGAAACATGACCACTGTTTTGTGAACCTCGGGAGTCAGCAACAGTCCGGAACAGAAACTTAAAGAAATAACAGAAAATATCGAGAAAGGCCGTTTACGGCTGGGGAACATGCATGGAAGGAACGCAAAAAAGGGTCGCAAAATAAGGAGGTTTGCACAAGCAGAATCCTATTTCTGACTGATACTTGGCTGTATGGTATCGCATTATAGTGGGTGTGGAATAGGGAAACAATTGGTTGAATCATGTAACCAATGTATCAACAGGTATCTTGGTCTGAGTAAGTCTTGCTGCAAGGTTACCCCCAACAAGATTTCAATGGGAGGATTGGGTCTCATCGGATGATTCCCCCATCTGGAATGCCAGCTATGATATCTATTAGGTTGCAAACTCAATGGCGAACATCTGAACTCAAAGCGCTTTTGCGTCTGCTTGTCAAAAGATCCTCAATGTTTGACTGCGCGAAGTCATCTTCACTCTTTCATTGCCAGTGTCAAGGTACCCTTTATTGTTCTAGGCTGACTATCTTGCTTATATGGTCACGGGTCAAAACCATGGCACCCTAGGCACACACACAAATAGCTGCTTAATGGATGGTGATTCCCCCAAATATGGTAATAATAGGTCTTGACCCATCCCCATAAAGCATATATAGCAAAATAATGCAAAAAATATATATATATATAAAATATCAAAGTCAGTAGATTGGCCCATCCTGGTCCAAGGCGCGTCCCTTGATCTGAGAAGTCTTAAGAAATCACAACCAGATGTGGTGCCCCAGTTTGCTATGTAACTTGGTTTATAACTTGGCTACCTGGGGATTCTAGATGATTCATGATGATTCTAGATATGGTGGTTTCCTAAAATAGGGGTACCCCCAAATCATCCACTTTAATAGGATTTTCCATTATAAACCATCCATTTTTGGGTACCCCCATTTTAGGAATGGGCGTCTTCCAGGTCAGGGCTGTACATGAACCTCTGCTGGTTGAATCTCATTGTGCCAGGTTGAAGACATTTGGGTGTGTCTGAAAATGGTGTGTATGTGTATATATATATATGTATGTATATATATATATGTATGTATATATATATATACATATATATATATGTATATATATACATATATAATATATATACGTATATATATATATACATATATATATATACATACATATATATATATATATATATATGTACATACACCCCGAATAAACCCCCATTACCACTAGGGAACAATGACGATAACACATAAGCCAGAGATTTTGCAGTCAAACACACCCATATGGGCAAGCTGCTACGATCTATGCATATGACATACGTGGAATCCATTTCTGCTGCCCCATTTCGAACGGGCCCGTAAATTATTGAAGGGGCCCTTTTAAATTTTATCCACGGCCAATCATCCGCCATTTTGTGGTGTTTGATTGGATCAAATCTTCGGCCAAGTGATTTCCAGTAGAACTACTTTGAAACTCTGCCCCTGTGGATATAGGTTTCTTTAAAAACAGGCTGCTCCATTCGATCCAATCCACGGGGATTTTGAGAACCTCATTGCAACACGATAAATTTTGGCATCAACTAATTGGGCATGGGTCAAAATCAGATACCCCTAAAATTGGATTGCTGATTCTAAACATAGACTAACATCATAATTCATAATCTAGCATCTGTGATCTCATAGGGCTTGAATTTTGACTAATCCCCAATTAAATCCGGAGTTTGACCCTCCAAGCCAAGCTGCAGGTTGAGCCATTGCTGTGCTGTCACACGAAGAGTTGATGAGAAGACCCCGATCAGTGGCCCAGTAATTCCAACCAACCTTAGATATCCATAGATTGTTTTCGACAAACCTAAGAACTAGGAAGTCTCGTGTCTACTCAGTAGAATTGCATGCATCGATTCATATCGATGTTGTTGGATGGCAACTAGACGCTGGTTGATGCCACACATGACGCGATTCTTGTCGGCTTAAGATCAAATGCTTCAGATTTCCAAGGGAAAGAAACACTGTCCTTGAGCTCTCTCAAGCAAAGACAAGTACCACTAGGGGTGCAGTTGCCGCGATGTTGATGGGAATCATCATGGTGATTTTGCCCCCCATGGTTTGGGAGATAACCCCAATCATTGCGGCTATATACCCACATGTTGGAATGGCAGCCCCAAGCGTAGATACAAATTATACGTGAGGTGGGGTTAGGAAAAACAAAGAACAGAAAGAAGGCCAGGTCTTCTGTAAGGCTCAACTGGTCAACAAACCGAATGATTAGTCGATGATCCATCGTTTGAAGAATAATAAAACGCATTTCGGCCCACCTCGACCTACAGCTTGCAAGCTATACCCTTAGGCTGCAAAGTGAAACTGAAGAAAAACATACATCCAGCAGGAAAACACCGGGAAAAGACTATGGAAAAATCATCTCTTGAAACTCATGTTTTTGGGGTTTCATCTTAGTTTCCAGCCTTCCATACCCAGTTTTCCGCTGAATCCCCAGCCCAAGGCATCTTGGATTTTCCAATCCCCTCAGTTCAGAGCCTGCGTCCAAAAACTCATTGCGACACCCGTATGCTGCATCTGGGCAATGGCAATTGACTCGTCTTTCTGGTTGCGGGGATTCGGGTTACCAGGAACCCGATCTCCATCGATATCCAACCAGGAGGGAAAAATTGAGAATCACAGCATTTCTCATGTTGGAAATCAGAGCCCATGACTAGTACTGTGCATTTGTGGTTTTCTGGGCCTCCAATCTAGCACATCGTCACGGATAATTTGGAGGTGAGGGGAGTTTTAAAAATCATTTAGGGCCAGCTAGATAAACGAAGATCAATCCATTGACTATCATGAACATATCAATTTTAGACTATGTTATATGTTAAACTATAGTGTCTACCTTGGTGTAAAGAAAAAGGATTCCCCTCTCTTTACCGCAAGGTTTGTTGCTTCAATCTTGTCATTGGTTTGTTCATCTGTTAACTATCGAGCCAAGTCAAAAGTGTTGGATTGGCTGTAACAATTAGAGTCAACTCGGGTCCCCGAGTCCCTGACATGAGTTTTCTTCATCTGCCGACTGACGCTTTGAAGGTCGGAGTCTTCAACTAACCTGCCGTTGCAGTGAGCTGTTCGCGTCGAACTGTCCTTTTTGGGAAACCAGAAAATATGACTGACCCGCATGACCCGCAGTCCACTTGGCAAACGATGGACCAACACTAATGCTTCATCTATCCCCTACTATAAAATACCACTCCAGAAGCATTGGTTTAGTATTGGTCTAGAAGCAGGATTCCCAAATTCAGAAAATCTCCGCATACCAAGTTTTCATCGTACTGGGGACCTGCGTCTTGGTTTGTTTTTCATTGGTAGGCATTTNTCCAACACAGTTCGCAGTGGGGCCATGCCGTTGCTACCCAAAGCTTCTCCCAAAGCTTTTCCACAGCTTGAAATTCCCTACGTGGTCCCCAAGCAGCTGGATGAGTTGAAAACTGCGTTGATAAGAGAATTCCCGCATCTGTCCACTGAAGAAGGACAATGAAAACACCTTAACATGGAA
>BGPT01001990.1:72831-90479 GCA_003297045.1 Symbiodinium sp. clade C Y103 | reverse complement strand
CTTTCTTCATCTCTGCTCTTCTCACTTCTGACTTTTCTCACCTCTGCTTTTCAACTGTCCATATTGTCGGAAGTTTCACTTCTAAACTTCCTTCGATAATAAATATATAAAAAAGCTTATATAAATATATAAATAGATCTAGTATGGATAAACGAAGGAAGTTTAGAAGTCAAAGTTCCGAAAATATGGACCGATGGAAAAGCCGAGATGGGAAGAGGCACAGGAAAAAAGAAGATCAAACAGGAGAAATTCCGAAGAAAGAAGATGCAGGCGCATGAAAAGGTAGGAAAGTCACGAAAGTTTTCTGGCGAGATGAGAGATCAAAAAGTCCACGCTGTTGTGGCCCGAAGCACATTGTGAAGTCAAAAGCTACAAAACACCTCGTGGCCGGAGCACTTTTGAGAGTTGAGATGTTGAAAAGGTGCACGGCGTTGTGGCATGAATCTCGGAGCAGTTTTGGAAGTTGAGATGCCAAAAAAAGGGCGCGCCGTTGTGCGTTTCCAAGTCAAAAGTGTCAAAAAATGAGGGTCTTGGACCACTTATTGCAGTTTGGATGTCGTTTTGCGTGGCAAGTGCAGGGGATGGTGCACCTTGTCAAAAGTGAGCTAAACGTGTTGGTCTTGTGGCAGTTTCAAAAACGATGGCAGGCGTGGGACATTTGAAGAGGATCTGCAGAGATGCATTTTTCGTAGCAGGCGCGCTACAAGAGACATATCGATCAGACATGTAGAGGTCAAGGCGCTGATTTCCTGAGATGGGTTGCATTTTGGAGCATCAGATCTTTGGCTTTGTTAAGATGATTTGGCGTGACAGGTGCAGCACTTCGTATGCGTTGGCCTCAGGTTTTCGTGGCAGGCTCAGTCAGCTACACGCTCAACTTTCCATTTTTAAAAAAGGTTTGCAGAATTGCTTCGTTTTTAATGTTGTCATCTTCGAAATTTGAGGAAGTCCGACAGAATTGCTTCGTCTTTGATGTTGCCCACTTCGAACCTGGAGGATGTCTCGCAGAAAAGCTTTGTTTTTCAGCTTTCAACTTTCAAATTTGAAGGAAGTCTCGCAGAAACGCTTCATTTTGCAGTTTCAGCTTCCGAATTTCAAGGAGGTCTCGCAGATAAGCTTCGTTTTGATAGATAGATAGATAGATAGATAGATAGATTAGATAGATAGATAGATAGATAGATAGATAGATAGATAGATAGATAGATAGATAGATAGATAGATAAGGGTACACAGAAAGATAGAAAGACATATAGCAAACAGAGATATTCAACAATAGACAGATAGACAGACAGATAGAAAGATAGATAGGTAAATAGATGTAAATAGGTAAACAAATTGATAGAAAGACAGATATACAATATACAGGTAGATAGATAGACAACTAGATAGAAAGACAGCTAGATAGACAGATAGGTAGATAGATAGATAGATAGAAAGAAAGATCGATAGATAGATAGATAGACAGATAGACAGACAGAAAAATAGACAGGTAGACAAATTGATAGAAAGACAGATAGACAGGTAGATAGATAGACAAATAGATAGAAAGACAGATAGACAGGTAGATAGGTCGACAAATAGAAAGAAAGACAGATAGATAGACAGATGGATAGATAGAAAACTAGACAGATAGATAGACAAATAGACAGAGAGACGGAGAGACAGATAGACGGCCCGACATCCCAACCACCTTTCGATCCATCAGTAGGCTCGCTCTGAAATCCATGATTCACAACAAGCAACTTCTCCTGTATGTTCCATATGTCTTTGAAACTTCCGCCACCGCCTTGTGCCGTACTACTGGTACTAGGGGATAGCTAGCTAAGTGGTTTTGATGCCCGATTCGCAAGCTTGATTTAGTCATCCATGGCCCATGGCAGACATTTTATAACCAATGCGTTCCGGTTAGCCAAAAAGGCAGATCTCTCCTCGCCTTAGACGACGCACTTGTACCAGCAGCCAATGCTCGACGATGCATCGGCGGGCTCCACGTTTTAATTTTTGGTCGCGTAATTCCCAATTGGGGGTTTCCTAAAATGCTGGTACCACCAAATCTCGCATTTTCAAAGGGTTTGTCATTGTAAGAAGAATGGCAAGATGGAAATATGCTTAGCATGATTACTGGATTAGCTTCTATAGTAAGTATATCACTGGTTCAAAATTGTAACTGATATGCTCGTCACGGCTCCTTCTTGTTGCCCACAAGCGCACCACTGCGTGCCACCAGTTGGAACCTGCAGATCCTAAAGGCATCGGCGGCGGCGGATTCAGGCCGTATACTCTCAGTCCATGCCACGGAAGGACGATGAAGTTGTCGCCACCTGGTTGTCCTGACCAAGTATGCTGACCATATTTGACAACAATGGGACGTTTTGGGCGAACGATGCAGGCATGATCAGGCATGGGAAGTTTTGACAAACGATAGGTCTGACCATCCATGCCCGGTCTCCTCAATCCATCCCGACGATTTCTTCTTCGGGGGAACGATGGGTTCAGGAACAGGTCTTGGCATCTTCTTCGGGCGAATCTGCATGGGCTTCTGCGGGCTCCATTCCTGCAAGTTGGTTGGTGAGTGTCCAAATCAAGTTGGTTGCGATTTAGGGGGAGTGCAGGAAGGTGTCATGTCACTAATTGTGTGGAAGTTGGGGTATATGTGCAACAGGCACACACGCCACAACAACAACAACAACAACAACAACAGCAGCAGCAGCAACAACAACAACAACAACAACAACAACCACCACGACGACGACGACGACGACCACCACCACCACCACCACCACCACAACAACAACAACAACAACAACAACAACAACAACAACAACAACGCTCGGACGTCGGGGTAGGTCTTTTGTACTTGAACATCATCATCATCATCATCATCATCATCATCATCATCATCATCATTGTCATCATCATTGTCATCATTCATCATCATCATCATCATCATCATTGTCATCATCATTGTCATCATCATTGTCATCATCATTGTCATCATCATCATCATCATCATCATCATCATCATCATCATCACAATCATCATCATCATCATCAGCAGCAGCATCATCCTCAAGCTCGAGAATCTGGTTGAAATAACACCTCAGCAGAAGTTTTAACACCCAGAGAATGTTCAAAGATACATGAGCGTAGCATCAAAAACGTCCTCTAAGTTACACTAAAGTTACATGAGCGTAGCATCAACAGCATCTTCTAAGTTACACGAAAGTTACATGAGCGTATCATCAACAGCGTCTTCTAAGTTACACGAAAGTTACATGAGCGTAGCATCAACAGCGTCTTCTAAGTTACACGAAATATACATGAGCGTATCATCAACAGCGTCTTCTAAGTTACACGAAAGTTACATGAGCGTAGCATCAACAGCGTCTTCTAAGTTACACGAAAGTTACATGAGCGTAGCATCAAGAACGTCTTGTAAGGTTCACGGAAGTTACATGAGCGTAGCATCAAGAGCGTCTTCTAAGTTACACGGAAGTTACATGATCGTAGCATCAAAAACGTCTTCCAAGTACGTTATTACACCCCCCAATCCCCGCCCCCACCCCCCCAACCCCTGGGACAACACCAACAGATCAAAGCTGGATATGAAAGAAAGCATAGCCAAGTTGCATCTAAGAATTGACCAAAATCCGAGGAATCGAAGTGATTGCAGCATGGATGATTTGCACAAGTGAGGAGAAACACGTACGTGAACAATAAGCGGATCGCCACATCGAGAGACTGCATGGGCGTCAAAGATCCCTAAAAACAAACAATTTTGGTTAAAATGGCCATTGTGAGATTTGATCAGATGTTGTGCTCGAAAAAGTGTAAATCCTGGGACATTTTAGATATTTTTAGCGTTTTTTTGGTTAAACATGCATATCCCAATGAAAAATGGCTGCGGATGCAAAATTACGTGGTATTTGCAGCACAAAATCAGCCGCCGGAGCGCGACGCACCCCGACGGCCGAGCCAATAACAACAGCAACAACAACAACAGCAACAACAACAACAACAACAACAACAACAACAACAACAACAACAACAGCTATATTTTAGTCATAGCAAAACGCAACATAACAGCATGTTGCATGTCCTTAAAATCCCCGCCGTCATGGGACTTCTGCGTGGGGTTTCATTGATGCGCCTGCCCATGAGAACATACTCACACTGGTTGCTTATATGCATATTGAATCCCATGTGCGCATGTACTTATGGTGTAGACAAGATACCCAAACACCAGCCTCGGCATCTTGGTGCTGCTCTTCCACCTCCTCATCCTGCACCACCTCCTCCTCCTCCTCCCCCTCGCCAACCTCCACCTGCTTCTCCTCACGATCAGGTTCCTCTTTGACCTGACCCTCGTTGCAAGAGGCATGCTTGGATACCTGCAGGGATTGTAGTGTGGCGTGAATCTCTCTACTATCGTTGGGAGGTGATCCAAATCCAAAGATCAAGGAACCCCGGAGGGACCGCACCCCGAACAGTGAACACAGTTGGAATGATACTTGATGGATGATGACTACAAACAAAATATAACATCCCCAATTGGGATGACCAACACGAACTGTGTCATCTCTGTGTGTGTGTGTGTGGAGAGGTATGCAGACCTGTGTGTGAATGTGCATGAGTGGAATGAGCTGTTAAAAAATGCTTCCATGTCGCAGTTCCCTCATCCTTTCTTGGTTGTACCCCCAAAATCATGTTCCACCCAACCAGGATGCAGTCCTCAAGACATCCCTTTGAGATGGAGTATCTCCAGGGAAATGAAATATCTCCAGGTTAAAGGCTAACTAGCTAGATGCGTTGAATCTCTAGGCAAAGAACTAGATCCGGAACAAATCTATTGCTAATAAAAGAGCTAGAAACAAAGTAAGAAAAAAACTATTTCTAGATTAAGGTACGTGTATACTGTATACACTGTTATACGTCATTAGTACGTATTATATACTCTATTAGTGGCATATGATTCTCTATTTGTGGCGTATTATTCTCCCTATTACTGGCAAAGCATACTCTATCAGTGTCTGAATTGCGCTATTAGTAGATACGCTTGTCATTAGTTATTAACTAAATGGGGTTTTGAAAACTGCTCATGTAGTTGCGAAGCTCCTAGTTGCTCCTTGGCTCCACAAAAACAGTCCAACTGAAAGCTAACATGGCCAATCTTAAACACCCTGCAAAGAAAACCAATAGCTTTCCGTTCAATTATCCAACATGGAAATTGTTTATCCATCCAGTTGGTCGATCCAAATATGTTTTGCGAGTAATTTCACAACTGGATGTGTTGTCCAGATATGTTGGTTGGTTTGTACAACCAGCTAACTATAGAATACATTAGAATATTATAAATTATAGATATATCACCCTTTACAACCCATCCAAAGCATTGCCTAGTTATGTGGCTCCCAAATTGCAAAACAACATGGGGCACTACCTTGTATGGGTCCCACATGACCCATAGATACATGGTTGACCCCCCACCCCAATTCAATGTGGTCATGTTCTATGTTCCCCTAATTTTCATTGAATTTGCTGGTTGAACCTACATGTTCCTTAATTTTTGCTGGTAATTTGTTAGCCGCTACTTTTCGATGGTTAAATCCCTACCCATCCAGTCTGTTTCCGCGGCCACCGCGCAGTTTCTTTCCTGGCTTACGTAGAGCGGCATGCTCTCGCGTGTGGGCATGAAGATTGGCACGGCCATGGAGTATAGCCTCTGTGAATGATGGCGAATTCACCAGGGATGTACATATCAAATTTTGCACCCTTATGACCCTTATCAATGGTTTATGCAATATGTATAACACAAAGTGGTGAGCAATTGGGCATTGAAACTTAGCGGAGAAACATGGGGGGTGTAACCCAAACCTGGCGCAAAATGTGGATGTAAACCAAACAATGGAGAAACATGTTTAATCAAATCCACAAACTCTCCAAACATGTGGATTCGACATGATTACCTTTGAAAAATGGGAACATTTAGATTTCAAATGATTTCAAAAGGAATACTGAGGAGACAAGGGAATTTCATCAGCAAAAATGTGGTGCACAATGCATGCGTCGGCCCTTTTGACCGTTTTTGAGTGTCACACTTTGACCCACTCCGATACGCGCTGTTTCAGTCATAGAGATGGAGGGATCTCGCCAAATAAAGCTGAACATATCATAGCTGTCATCGCGTATCGATAGACCTGAAGTGTCACAAGATCGTTTTCAAAACCTGGAGACTCTGAATGTAGGCAGTTCTTGTGGTCACACTCTCATAGTTGCGTATTCATTCTTGGAAAACCACAATGTTGTATCCATAATCGTACGTGAACGGATCCAGAGGTAACCAAAACTTTCAAGAAAGGTTCCAGGACGAAACAATGAAAAATGAAAAATGTGTTTCTGCGCTGCTGTAATATACGCCCCTATGTGCCATGTTACAAGATTATATAATCGAGCAGGAAACACCAGGCTTAGACATGCTTGGGCGCACCCTCATTATATCTATACGTGGTGATGGGAGAAACAAAAAACAACAAAAAGACAATGAACACCCCTGATAAGGAATGGAATTCTTTCTCCAATGTCCAATACATGGCTTAGCTGATTTGGAGTCCTTAACAAAGAAATATAGCAAAACCTTTCAGAGGTTTGTCAATCCATGTTTTGTTGTTTGCCACATCTAACTCTCAGATGTGATTCGATCCATTTACCCTCCTCCAGACCAATATAAAACTCTATATATATATATATCATACATACCTGAACAAAGGCACCAACATATTTGTGTGTATACGTAAATACACCCAATATACCCAGAGGCGAAAAAAAAGTGCCTCAAGCCGCCGAGGCAAAAAATAACGCCGCATCAGTCTCTTTTGCCTCTGGTGAGTAAAAAATGCCTCTGGAAAGCAAAAGCGCCTCAAACACAAAAAGTTTACCAAAGCACTTGGACTCCCCATGGCCACTTTTGCAGATGCAAAGCCCACAACTAGGGACCAAACCCCCTGAGACACAGCCACACATACTGCTAAGGATTTCCCTACATAAGAAACGCTGCAAGAAAAACAATGCAGAAAACACTCCCTTTATATACAGTACGGTATATATTTGTTTGTTATTTTTTAATTTTTGCACATTTCAAGCCTTGGCTTTCACCGACATTGAGTGACTTGGATTGCAGCTTTCAACAAAGTTTCACGGAGGAATAAAGGCTAGAAGAGTTGCAAAGTCCGTGATGAAACCTTTTGGACATGTTTCCGACTAGATTTGGACCTAAATTTTTAGAGTCCGTCCTTTTCTGCTGTTTTCTGTCCTCTGAGTTTTTGTTTTTCCTGGCTTACCTTTGTTTTTTTCTTACAACATATTTTGTTGCATTCACTTTTGTTGCCTTTTGGAAAGATGCTGCAAATGCCAGAATGCAACAAACAATTCCACTGCATTTTGTGGGGCAATGACAGTCTGACAGATTCAGCCACGCAGAAGCCATGGTTCCAGGTTTGGGTGAAAACTATTGAGATTTGGAATTGGATTTACCAAGGCTCTGCATTCGCAAGTACTGAAATCAACACCATTTCCACTGTCATTTACCCATCCTTGAACAATCCAGAACAGAGAAAAAGGAAAAATGAGGATGACAAAAAAACGCCTCAGAAAACTAAATAAAAAGCCTCAGCAAAACAGAAAATGCCTCAGATCAACTGGAGGCGCCGCAGGCCCTCCGAGGCGTTTTTGTTTGCCGTTTACCGATATATTTGCACACCAATCCTACAGCTTTATTTCCATATGTATGAATCATAAGCCACGAAGGTAAACCATGTTTCATTCATGTCTAAACCCAGTCTCACTGTGCAGAAGGTAAAATGGTGCACAAGGTGATTTCTGTGGAAATTGCATGGGCTGGGGACACTCCCCTATCTAAATGGGGGCCTATCCCCCATGCTCAGACACACCCAACTGCGCCGCGTGGCTCATAGAACCAGAACTGGCTTGGAGAGTACGGATAGATCACCGCCTTGCGAGAGCGAATGCGGAGCTAAAAGCTATGGGGAATATATGTATCAAACAAAACTGCTGCTCAAAGGAAAGTATTCAAACATATTCAAACCAAATACTCAACAACAGAACCAAACTTGTGGCAAAACATCTTTTCCCTTGACTTATGTTAAGTGCCATTTCATCAAGGCCCGTGATACTGTATTCCATTTGCACTGGTCTACATATCCACGACTTGAACATGCTAGCGTTGGGCGGTCGCTTTCAGAATTGTTGAGCCCAAGAATCCATGCCATACACACTTGGTGATTCACCCGAGCTAGTCAGTGTTATAACCCCAGTTACAAATGTATGAACCCTTCTTAGCCTACAAAAATCACCAGGTTTTTTTCACTGACTTCCTGGCGCTCCAGTGCCAGCGAGGCACAGCTTTGAACTCGGCAAATGCGCTGTAGCCTTGCCTCTCCTGCGCTGCAGCTCGACACTGAGGCGGGAGATTGAGAGGCAGAAAAAATGATGACGCGTATTGCAGGCAGGTTGAATCATACACACGTATATACAGTGTATACAGTATAATTTATATATACACACATATTGTACATGTATAAATACATAAACACCTTCTACTATGATGTTATATATATATATATAATGTTATATTATGTTATATCATATGTGCCGTGGATTCTTTCCAATACACGTGGATGGTTGACCCAAAATGATCATAGCCATAGCATGCCACAGCCTTCTCCGAGAGGCTCGTTGACTCGCGGAAGCGCAAGGGTTCCATGTCACCTCAAGGGGGGAGTGTCTGAAAATTATGGGGAAAGCACCCTGAAAGTTGATGTTTTCTCATGATTTCCCCCATCATAACTGCCATTTTGAGGTATACCAGGTATACCCCATTTTCAGAAAAGGTGCGAAAGAGCGGGTATCCTCAGAAATGACCATGAATGGGGTTCAACTGTGGGACGGGGAACATATCTGCATTTAACATAATGATTTAAACAGCAAGACTGAGGAATGAATGAAGGATTCCAGCAAACCAATTTACGAAGGAACAAAACAATGGAGAAACAACATGTCATGTGGGTTTTAATTGGCTGAATGCAGGAAGAAACGGTACTTCACCAAAAACCATGGGGAAACTTGTTTACCCTACCAGAAACAGAGGACGTTGACCGACATCAACAACAGATATGAAAAAAGGCACAACTTGAATGAAGGTCAAACCAGAAATTAACTGGTCTCCCCTGGCACCGAAAACATCTTATTTGATCGAATTAGTGGGGCATGCTGGACATAAACAATAAGGCGATGCATGGTGATGCCCCAAAGGCAACTCAATAAACAAAACTCGGCTAATGGATGAGTTGGGATATGTCTATAGCTAGCTGGCTGAAGATAAATCGACACACATGATTGGGGGACACCATCTTGTGCCTATCACAATTCCTACATGGCTAGGACAACAAGATGGGACCTGCAACAGAAGTTGATTGATGGGGGCTTCCTCAGTCATGGGGGTATCCCCTATATCATCCATTTTTGGGACTGGGATTTTCTATTATAAGCTATTTTGGGGATCCCCCATTTATGTAACCCTCCAATTAAAAAAAATAGAAATCATGCATGCTTGATATAATTATATATACACATATTAATACATACGGTTGAATTGATTTATAAACCAGCATATAACTGCTGAGTGCTACTTTGTGTCGATATGAGTAGTAAAACACAATGTTGGCTTGGATTCGCTTGGCTGTGTTACAAGTTTGGAACTACACAAGTCCTGGAAAAAGCTAGCGCCAATACACTACAAAGCCTGAAATTCCAAAAAAAACAACTCTCCAAACATAGGCCACACTTATGATTCCATCCACCTGCCCATAACCCCCAACATAGGGCCCCTGGATGGAAATAACACGGCTATTCCAAAAGGGTTTCCCCTCCCCAGGCTACTTGCCCTTGTCAGCCATTTGTGGAATGGTCAAGTTACGTGGAATGGTCATAGAAAACCGGTCATCTCACGATCATGAGTGGGATGCCTGAGAATGGGTCCCCTATGAATGGATTGATAGACATTATCCTTTATTTGAACATCCAGAATGTGACTTGACTATGGCACACATCAGGAAAGACGTAGGAGTTCCACCATCAACTGTGGGCCCCCTGTGACAAGACACCAGCCATCTGATCTGCAAAGTAGTTGAGAACACACTCCTCGGAGCACCAAGCTGGCGTCCCGGCGTTGTTTACCCAGGTGAGGCCCAAGAAGTAGGATTTATAGATGTGGCCTACTGATCACCAACAACCACTTCCTTGGGGCTTGTTGGCAATCTACTGATTCTATACCTGGATAACCCACGTATGCAAAATTATCGCTCGAAATCCGAAACAGCAATAATAATTGTCGCCGGTTGCTTAAAATATCGCCGTTTCGAGTTTTTTTCGCCGTTTCAGTCTCCACATTTTGGGTTCTTGATTTTTTTCGCCGTTTCGTCGGGTATTTTCGCTGTTTCGTTGGGGCTTTTCGCCGTTTCAAACCGGCAAACACATGCAAATGCAGAAAAAATACAAAACTAGCTCACAGGCAGAAAAAAGTGCCGCCAGCAATAATTCTTGAAAAGGCAATAATTTTACATACATTGGAAGATGCAGGTATCAAGAGTGTCACCTTTGCGAGGGTATGTGGGTTTGTCTGAAAATTAGGTGCTCCTAAATCCATTAGTTAATCATAAAAAAATCCCTATTAGATGGCAATATATTGGGAGTATACTGAGTATACTCCATTTTCAGACAAACCCATATAGTTCACTATTGTTTATGGTTTTATGTCCTAACATATCACTGATTCGCATAGAAATCCCACCGGATAAACTCCCACCCTTCACCTGCCACCACCAGGATCAGACTCCACAAATGGCAACTTGTTTTAATGATATCCTGATGATCATAGGTACATCGGTTTCTCCCAGTTCTTTCAGGCAGATGAAGTAACACCCCAATCTCAACAACCAGTTGCGCAGACCGCGGAGGGATCTTCTCAAAAAGAGTGAAATCATCCTTCTATATAATCATGTACTCCTAACTTTCTTGATCTAGATATAGTTACTGCACGTAGTCTCAAAACATATGCTTAGTGAGTTCACCATTTCCAAGGGGGACAAATCCAAAACAAAACAGCCACCCAGTCAACTCACAATTTTCAATCGGAAACACACCGAGAAAAAGACCAACCCTTCACATACCCATAGTGCTCCCGTGGTTTCTGGAATATCTAAAATTATTCTAAATATCTTCCATTTAAGGGTCATTTTTGGGGGATTCACGTTGGTTGCAGCAGCTTCCGGAGATTCGCCTTCCGTGACCGCCCAGAGTCCGTGTCCCAGAAGAGGCTCACGCTTCGCAGCAGCAGCAACTCACGCTGCCGTCGAGGCCAGTAGCTTGCCTTGTGGGGCCCTGGGGGTACCCCAAAATCATGGGATTTTGGGGTGAAAAGCCTACAAAACCCTAGGAATACACGAAAAGTAGCGGGGTTTTCTGGATGTTCATCCCCAAAAAATGGCAATTCATGGTATTTCTTGATGTATTTCAATAGGTTTTGATCCATTCCGGCGCTGGGACTAGGGCAAGTTAAGCAGCAATCATCATCGAGAAACATTCCCCACAAGAATCGGCATGGGTCATGTCTCTTTTGGATTTTGGAAGTTTGAACCACGAATCGAGTGATCACTTTTGGGAGACGGCATTCTTGCTTTGACCCATGCGCATTGGTACAAATAAATAAAGATGGTGGTGTCGTCATGGCTACGCTCAAATACCAAGCAAGTCCACAAGCTTATGAACTCTACCAACTGCAAATGCTATATATAATGGTATATGTCAAATGCTCCCCAATCCCGAGCCATCCCCTGCCATGCCCTGCCATCCCCCGCCTCAGTATAGCTACAAATGGGTCGTATCACCGGTAGGTCAATCCCTGTAGCATACCTGGTGGACGAGATTCAACACGGAAGCAGCATGAAAACAGGGAAAGCCAACAATGTGAGGCACCTAAGATACCCAAGTTGTGTTATCACTATATGGGTTTGTCTGAAAATGGGGTATACAGTCAAGATCAGTCAATATGTTATCTAAGATGAGGTTCTAATCCGTTGGAATGGGGGGAACCCTATTTTTGGAGGCAACACTACACCTATACTGTATAATGTATGTATATAAAATTATATATATATATATGTAAATATAATATATATATATATATACAGAGTCAGTAGTACTGTTGATTACTGCTGAATGCGCGAACAAAACCAACTAGTATTAAAACTTAGGGAGCCCACTTAAGGGGACATAAAGAAGTCTACAAACCACCAAGATTATGGACCCCTAATATGTGCTAATGACTGATAATATGAACCGTTCCTTATAAATGTGCCAATCCTTTGCTTCAACTCCTTCAAACAAAATGCTTCCAAGCAGGCACTTGTCTTGATCAAAGTGTCTTTGATTGGTTGGACATGCCAGCCAAACCATGCAGGAAACCATGCACTTTCGGAAAAAAATATAAGCATTGTTCCAAAAGTACAAGATGGTGCCACCCAGTTATATTTGTTGGTTTATAAACTCCAGAAAGCCTAAAAACTGGGTTACAGTAGTGGGCTCCCTCAGTATCTTCCAGTTCCATCATGTTCCATCCAGCACTTGGAAAGCTGTTCCAGGGTACACAACCCATTCATTGAAAATGGGTGTGGTTGTCGCGAAGATATGTCGAGGATCTAGCGCCATCTCCTTGGTCCAAACGATCTGATTCGGGTGACTTTAGCAGAAAACCCAGCTATTGTCCCAGACATTGTCCCAAAAAGGTCTTATTTCAGGTGATGTTTGTCAATAGACTCAATTAAGTTCATCATCACAAAAGTTGAAGTTGTTTTGTGTTTGTTTGTTCGTTCGTTTGTTTCTTGACAAAACATATTTCAACAAGCAACTGTTTACAGCCAGTTTATAGCTATAACCATGGTTCTTGACTGCTTGCCAACTGGGACGTTCCTTCAAGTAAGGGGACCGCCCTCCGTCCCCCCATTGCTGTAGACTTCGCAAACCCGATAGAGGTCCCATACCTACTTTGCCGGTTGTCTGTTGGGCTCGGTTATGGTTGGTTCATGATTGGGTTATGATTGGGTTGCTGATCATACTTGATTGATAAACAAACTGATTATCTTTGGGCTTACCAGTTGTCGGGGATGTATCAAAATCAGGCACGCAAAAACGGGTAAGAGAAACACACATCAAACACGTGTTAAATTGCGCGCATAGACATAACCCCCCCGAAACTTGCCAGCACAAAGTCCAAACTTGGTACGCCAAAATTGGTTGTTTTTGAACAAAACATGATTGAATTCTTCAAGATTATCCCAAGCCCTTGGTCTGAGATTCTCAACACCATTCAAAACCATACTAAACATTAGGGGATGTCGCCTACGAATTCAGATCAGAAACAACCCCAAGTGGAACCCTTCAAATGAATCGATCCAGTACTCAACCAGGGTTTTGGGAGGGTATTGGACTGAATGTCCCTGGCCCCATGATGCCACCACAACGAGGATTACACCATCCTGAAGAGTTGGGTGCCCCAAACCTGACTATCCATTCTAAGGAACCCAATACTGCTTCATTCAAGTGAGTGTGTATCCGATCATCCCACTTGTGGACCGAAAGTCTCACTTTTCACTGCTTCAAGATACTCCCGTGGCATGCAATGAGTATGTGGAGGGGGCTGTTGAACTCGAGCCCTCGGAAATCCCGAGACCTCCCCAACATGTGGCCAAGCATCGTAAAACTGTTGGTACCATTCAGCACGATCTTCTTTGCCAACCTGGGCCCAAGAAAGGTTTAAAAAGTGACGTGACCACGAATAAACCAGAAATCACAGGGAACAAAGTCAATATCAATATGAGTGGCACGCCCACAGTGGTGTTGCCCCAATCTTGCACCCCCAAAAAAAGGAAATTGGCTTCCGTGCCACAGCTTTCATAGATCGTTGAGAGTACTTATTCTCAAAAACCCTCGCACACATCCTGCAAATGTACCCTGTGGTTGTGACTGGTGCGGTAAGACGTTTCTATTGTACAAGCACACCAAAGCTTCGTCTTTTCAAAGAAGGTATTTAAGTGCCACAAAGTGGTGGCCCCCTGCTGTGTTTGTTGGGTTACACCCAACCAACTCTAGGTATGTCTTTCATAAACCCATGAAGTTAGCCTACTTATGCTATTGTCAAACTGGGACACCAGCTTTTGTCTATACACAACTTCCACTATAGCAGAATGAAAAATACATAGAAAAACCTGCTTTCCCCTGGCTACGTTCATAAACATAGCCCATGCCAAACACTCTGGCTTTCCTGGAATTCATTCCGTGGCAACTAACTACATCTTTGGAACTCCAAACCTTGGCTTCACTAGTCTCATGCTGCCTGGGTTAACGCTAAGCATACACCACCCATCAAAGCAGGTCTCATCCGAGTGGACTCCAAGTCATGCTCTGAAGTCATGGGACTGAACCAAAAACAACACTCACATTCAATGAATATTGTGAACCTCGTGATGTCACAAGTTGAGAATCATTGGCTCCAAAATGCTACGGGAAGATATTTATATATATATATATGATAGGATATGTCATGGAGTCATGTTGTACACACCAACAAGATGATCTGCGAACCAAAAAAAAAAGGTGTGGAGCGTCGAAAAAGGGACACCTGACGAGGAGCATACACCGAAATGGGTGTGGAGATGTAGCCAATCACTGGCTGCCCAAAGTAACTCAAGAGACGGCAGAAAAGAACCGGTTCTCCGCACATGAAGAAATCCTGAGCCATGGCTGCAGGATTTCTTCGAATCTGATCCTGAATCCAAGTAGTGGATTTCCCTTTGGGAAAATGACACATCACCTTTAAACCACCCATGTTTTCCAGTGGTGATTCCATCCATGATGAATGATGCCATGACTTATCACCAGGTGAATCGGCGACATGGCACAGCTTGAGAGGCATTGAAACTGGCATCCTTCCTGTCGAACGAAACTCCAAGAAATTAAATGTCAGTACCATAAGTTTAGTCCATGTTCCATATATGTCCGATAATATATCGATATTGTTTAATACCGTCGTATAGAAATCTTACATATATACGTTGTATTTCAAGTAAAGAAAAACATGAACAAAATGATAAAGCAACTTTTCACCAAGTCAACATGAAGCAATGCCGCTACCCCTGTGTGAACCTTTGCTTGGGGGCCCCATTCTTGACCCATATAGATCATCATATATCTACATTGCCATTCTTGTCCGGTTGATGGTTTCAACTAATTGCAAGATTATGGGTGAATTCCTGAGTGCTGAATGAGGATGGTGAAATAACATGCAGCCACTAATCAATTTGACATGGAGCATGCAGAATAATTCTATCCACAAACTGTTTACCGCAGCAATGTTAAGGTGTTTGATACATTTACATAATCTGAAATACACATGTTCACAAGTCTGCTCATAAGATCCCAATGTTTCATTACCATGTGTCATCGTTTGCGGGTCATACCGCCAATTTATTGCCTGTGATATCCATATTGTGCTTGGTGATAAAGCTGTTGCCGGTCTGAATCCAGTGCTTTTGTAAATAAAGTTCCATTGCGTTTTTGGTGTTCCACCCCATTCAACCCCTGTTCAGCAGCTTAAATCCATTACACATCTGGTTTGCTGCCCGAATACGTCCACTTTTAGTTTGTTTTCTAATGATTCATAATAATTGTTTAATCAATTCTGATGCAAACAGAGCGGTATGCTCCCAAGATTTCGGGGGCCAACACCACTTTCTGATCCGTTGTAATTGGGTTGTAACCCATTCCTACAAAAAGATAATACGTATAGATCCAGCTTTGGGGTAGTATAAACAAAAAAAACAACTTAGCACATCTTAGCACTATTTTCAAATAGACTGTCCGGATCTATCCGATATCCTGCAATACCATCAAGTCATAGCCCCATGTCTAACAGGTCTTGACACATATATCCTGTACTATATATAGAAATACTGTAGTATGTACAATAGATACATACACATCTAAATATACACATACATTTATACGAACATCATGTCCATGTCAATATTTTTTTCATGTCATTTGTTTAACAAACCCATGATGATTAACAGACCCCCCAAGGCGCCCCACGTTCAGCCTACGCCAAGGCTCCGCCTCTCGAAGTCCTTCGTCGCGGCCCATGATGCCTACGAAGCGCTCGTAGTACTCGGAGGCCTTGGAAAAGGTGCGGCGAACTTTGGATTTCTGTACCAAAAAGTTAAATTAAATGAATGAAATCAGCAATTGACAAACCAAAGTTGTGTTGTTTTCAACAAGACCTTGCAGATTTCACAGGATTTCAGGCAATGAAAAGATGAGAATTGAAAGCTTTAAAAGTGGACAAGATGAGATGTCAACTAATTGAAAAAGACATAACAAATTGAAATTCCAGCCATCAGAGAAGGTAGACATCAACATATATTGGCTCACCCCAGTTAGTGGCTTACAACCCAAATTATGATTGGACTAAACCTATACTTACGCCACTCATAACTCGGGTTCTAACCCACTTATGATTCCTGGGGTGAGCACCAAGTAGACATAGGGGAGTTGAGCAACCAACAAAGATGGGGAATGCAAAGATCAAACAGGGGATAGTTGAGGATGATTACCGAAACAGATGCGGAGTTTTATTCAAACCCCTGAAGACAGAAAATATTGCATATATATATATATATACATAATACATGTACATAATACATACACATATGATAAGTATAAATATATCTATATTGTGTATATTATATGATAATTCAGTGTATATATATATATATACATTATATACATATATAATGTTAACATTTGAACGTACGCTATAAAACTGATCAAACTCACCAAACAAATACTAGAACCACAAATGGCAATGTAAAAGATTCGACAACAATCTAGTAGTCAACATGGAAGATAATACGAGCCATATAAGATTCAAACATATTCAAACTCGGCCATTCTATTGGTATTGACCAATTTGACAATACAACATAATATAACAGCAAATCATTGTAATATATTGTAATCAAGTTTGTTTCTTAACAAATTCGTTTTAATAACAACAAAAACATGTTTGCTGGTATAATAATTACCAACATGTTGTTGATGAAAGGCATTGTGTTCAGAACCATTGCTGTTGCTGGTTGAAGATTGCATGTACTGTAACATGTATGTAGCAACTCCAAAAACATAGAAAAAAAACACCCCCAAAATTCTCAAAGTAGAAAGGTAAATTCACCTTGTTTCTATTTGTTATTGTGGGTTGCTATAAACCGCTGTGTTTCCAAAACCCCACGGCTACTACAGCCCCCGATCGCATACCAAGCGGCTGATCTCAAGAAATGGTGACGTGCCTGGCCGTGGGTTGCAGGATGATATCCGCAACAATGGTTGTACCCTCTGGTAAACTAACATAGCTATTGAACATGGCCATTTATCAGAGGAAGTTTCGTAGAGAAACTCCGAGTTACGGAAAGTGAACATTCTAGTAGTCCAAAGATCATTGTGTCAAGTGGGCACCTGCGATTCAC
>BGPT01001990.1:40565-65303 GCA_003297045.1 Symbiodinium sp. clade C Y103 | reverse complement strand
GTTAGCTGAACTGAGAAGAGATGAGATAAGCTGAGATGACATTTGAAGAGATGAGTGGAGAAAAGAAGAGAAGACATGAGATGAGATGAAATGAGATGAGATGAGATGCAGTGCATTGGACCCATGTCCGAGAATGGCTGCGAGACGAGATTGACAGCAGCAAGAAAAGTTGAGAAAAGGTGGGAAGAGATGAGNCCCATGTCCGAGAATGGCTGCGAGACGAGATTGACAGCAGCAAGAAAAGTTGAGAAAAGGTGGGAAGAGATGAGAATCGTTTCAAGAAAGTCGAGAGGAAATGGGAACACTGAAGCAAGATGAGAACAAATGCGTTGAGCAGAGTTGCGAAGCTGTGATTCTTCGCGCCAGCTCCTATAGGCAAAACTTGTGTTTCGATCCTATAGTCTTAAGCTTCTCTTCTCTTGGAAACTTCCGCCACCCGCCTCGTGCGGGTTTTACTTGTAGTGGATTTTCCCGTTAAAAATGGTGAATTTCCATAGTTATGTTAGTTTACCAGAGGGTAATCAGCAAGCATTGAGCAAAACATATCATAAGCAACAAGCATGTCTTTTCCCCAAAAACAGGGATATCCCAATTTGTGGCCATGAAATGTGGTGATAATGACCTTCTCAACACCATGAGGTTTCAATTTTACATCTTTGAAGCATCATGTGTTTTGTCAGCAGCAGACTGGCACGCTAGGTATATATCAATCTGCAATGTTCAAACATGATGGCCTTGGGGTTCCAATGTGGGGACAATATCAACCGACAGCTTTCGGAAGGTATCCACCTCACTTACTATTCAAATTCTCAGATTGTCTCACTTAGAACTCACGGCTGCCTTAGAGCCCTCAGACCTCATTTGGGACTCACCTTTTTCTCTCTTAGAACTTGCAAAGCTTACACACGCCAGGAATGTGATGGGAAAGGGTGGGGTGGGATGGGGTAACGATGACATATATACTCGTCGGCAGGCGCCCTGAATGAGATGCGAAAGATGGCAAGGAACTAAGCTGGTCTTCATGTATCATCTGCAACCAACTGACAAATATAGCTCAATGGTTACTAAGCATTTTCAGTAGCATACTGCATACTGATTGGATAATTACCGCATCCGGAAATCTTCCAGCCTTCAAACAAACAAGCTTCTGCTATCATGGCTAGATGTTTGATACCCACAAAACAAGGTGATGTTTAGTAGGGCATTGATGGGCATTGTATTTCCCATATTCACCGCAACAATAAGCCAATCATTGTGGAAAGCCGCCATGGAAACCAATATGTGCCATGGTCAAAACCTGTTATATATACATGTTGTGGGGTATGGTCAATGGTCATCCCACCGTCGTTGGGGATTCCTTACGGTGGATGTATATGACCATCCCTGACCATTTCACCAACAAGGTGGTGCCCGGCACTTGTGTTTCTTGGTCTATAAATCCTATCAACTCGTTTGATCTATCCCCTATCAACCCGTCCTAGTCAGCCTAGCTATGTTTGCGAAGTTACCTCCAAGGTACCTAACCCTCATCCAAAAAAGATACGCGATACGCCTTGTGGTCGCCCACATGGCAGTCCAGCAATACTTCAGTGAAGAGCCTCAGTAGCTGTTCTGATCTGCAGCGCAGGTCTGGGATTTGACGAAGAAAACTACGACTTCACCATGAAAAATGCGGATTTAACCAGGAAACATGAGAAAACATGAACGTTCATCGAAGAAGAATCAGGACTTGACCAAGACAAATCAGGGTTTGAGCAAGAAACATGTGGATTGAATAAACAACAAGTACAAGGGGGTGCTCCTGTTTGTTACGAAACTTGGTAAACAGAACCAGGCTCACAACCGGGGTGCGGGTGCGCCACCTTGTACCCTGGAATCATGGCTTTCATCAGGCGAATATGTTTCATGGTAGGCTGTGGTTGCAAGATGTGCAAAGATTTTCCGTTCTGGAGATCTTTGATCCTGGGATCTGTCTATACCCTTTTCCCGATGAATGCAAACCAATGGGTATCTGAGGACTTAGTGAAGACCCTGCACATGACAAATGGAGAAATTGATTTCACAATGGATTATCATTCAAGTTGGGCACTTGACTTCAGAGCCTGCAATTCATCAAAAATTAATTAAGTAAACAAGGCAATATTTATGCATGTTTCTAGATACCATTGGAACATCGGTTTGACGAAAACAAACATACAACTAAATTCGTCACCGTTGTATCTCCGGATTGAAAAAATGACTCAATATCACAAATAGTGGATTTTCCCATTAAAATTTGTGATTTTCCATAGTTATGTCAGGAAATACCAGAGGGTACCTCTTGAACCATGGACAACATGGATATCAGTTTCCGGAATCCGCAGAAATGACCGTAACATTTTGGCTAGACTTGACTAGTCATACAAGGTAACGACAACAATACCTATGCTGGCTGATGGACATTGATTCCCTCTCAGAGTTCATTGGGGCGGCTATTTGAACATCTAATTGCCCAGAAATAGCCATCGCTTCTGGGGTGCTTCATCTTCTATGATAAAATCGTCAGTTAAGAGCTCGTGCACCCTATCATCGTGTTATACCCCCATTTGTGTGGACCATATTTCCATTTGTTGAGTTTGATGCTCCGTACTGTAGAAATTGACATTTGAAAACTTGAAATGCTAGATGTGTTTACGTCTGGTTATCACACCAGCAACACTGAGGGTGGGTCAAAAATATAGTGCCCTGCTGTTGAAATCCAAACAATATTTTTAGAGGACGAAGGGATTTCATATCAGTATATAGATATACAATTTGGGGGTGCTCCTCTTTGACCCATTCCCAACCATTCGTGCTCTTTCATCTTCGATAGTACCCCTTGAACGTCCGTTCGCATTCTGGAGACTTAAACATCATCATGTTCCTCAAAAAGGAACATGGCCGTTTGGCGAGGTATAATTACCATCAGTTTCAGACACATCTGCATATCATACTGTTGGTTAGATATCCCATCATATTCGCATTATGGTTGGTTATAAACCTATTTGTGTTGGTTTAAATGCCCTCATTTTATAGTTGCCTTGCAATCCGCTCTGTTTTAAGCAAACCTTTTTGTCCAGAATTCCATTGATATCCATCTATATAATTTCATATAGTTTCCATAATTCTCCTCTATCCCATAGAATAGTCCATTAATCAAACTACTTCCCACTAAAATCCCACTATATCATCACCATGTTTGAAGTTTCATATTATGTCAATGGTACTATTCTTGGCTATATACATATATTTCATTGTATGTCCATTGTTGTTGATTAGAAATTCACAATAAGTCACTCAAATTGCATGAAATCATTATGATTGGAACATCATCAAAACTCTTAAATATAAGGGATTCAACATGATCATAAGTTTCTGTCGGACAGTACCGCAAATCGATAAGCACATCATACTTTCGGAACATCATGTTATGATTTACCCTCTGGTTATTTAACAAAGCTCTGGAAACTGGCCCATTCGATGATAAACATGGTGATTTACCTATTCAAGATGGTGGTTTTCCATGGCTTAAATCACCAGAGGGTAATGATTTATCCAACAATCAACAACTCCTGAGGAGTCTACCACCTCCCCAGCCGTTCAATTTCGCAAAGCGTCTCGTTCAACTCAAGGAGGCGTTCGTCGGTCGCGCACCAACTACCTCCCTCAGTCCATGTGCGTTGGGCGTTGTTTTTTGTTGGGATTGGGGATGCGAAATTCAGGTGATTTTATATAGTGGGATTTGATATGATTTAATGAGATTTAGAGATGTGAACCAACAAAGCTGCGGTTTCAGCAGGATTCATCGATGTTTTGAACATAGCTCTGAACCTCTGGAGCATACCTGAGAGGTCCCTCCTCCGAATGAAAGGAATCCCTTCTTTTGTAGCAAAGATCATGATCTAGGATGATCTAGGGATTTGATGGTTTTTTCTTAGATGTACTGTATGCAACATGAGTACATTAGTTTCAAACCAGAAATGGTGATTTCATGCACATGACAGCTGGTGGGAGCTTGGTGCATGAGGATATCTGCAACAGCGATCTGATAGGAGAGATGGAGACAACCTTCAAACAAGGTGATAGATAACTCAGAAGGTCGTACGAGCACAATGCCACAGAAACCCACAATTAATACAGTAAACCCAAAGTTTTCTACATGGGGAGGCGGTTTATCAATCCACGGTTGATATGCCATCACCTGGTGGACTGCGCTTGCCATTTCTTCAATCCAAGGTCCAACCTCTATTTTTGGGTGCTTCTTAACGTCTCCCATTAAACCCCCCTGAAAGTCCTATAAAGATCCCATTCTTGGGCCCCCCTTTATTCACCCTTCACCTTCCCGGCTTCCACCCCACTGCGCACGGCCGAGGCGCAATGAAGCGGCAATGGCTGTGTAATCTGGCTACGTCCTGAGAAGTGCAGGGAGAAACTGGGGACCTAGCCATTCCAGGGCCCTAGGAATCGGAAGGTTACTTGGGGTGAACCTAACTAACTTCATGGTGTGCTTATGATGGTTTATGGAATATATGTATACACTTGTATATACTGTATGTATATATATATAAATACAATTATATATATATATATTTATATCATTATATCGAGCTATTTAACTGGATGAACATAAACCAACTTACAACTGGGGAGCACCACCATGTTTCAATGTCCGATGAAAGTTTGTGAGGACCATATTTACATTATAAATATTCTGCACCTAAGGTCTCCTTTGGAATGGATCCAAAGCTGTTCTGAGTGTACTTGGACCCCAAATTCCTTCCCCTACGTGAGACAGTATTTGCATTCGTGGAGGTACATATGAGCATTTTTGGGGTATGGTATGCATAAAAGTGTAGAAACATACAGTACACATAGCAGTCCTGGCTTGTTTCAAGCAGGCCTGCATATTCGTCAAACCACCAAACAGCATTTCCGCCTTCGTGAACTTCCAACTGTTTGAAAGTTTGAGCCCCCAAAACAATAGATGGACTACAAAACATGCGTTTCTGGGTGAGGTATTGAATTTGAATATCAGCACCAAGTACAAAGTGATTCCAGAACTATCAAAAAGTTGAATCATCATCCAACAGTTGACCATATATTTCAATTCATGTTTTTCTTGCTAGTACTATCTGTCCTGTTTGATGAACCCAACATTTTTGGCAGATCCTCAGCCGTCTTAGCCGTGACGTCCAGGATGTGCAAGGTGCTTTGAATGTCGAAAGCGTGGGTCAGCATGTGTTGCCTCAATGTGAAGAATAATTTTGACTTTCAAACCCATGGAAATGGGTGATTTCACAGATGATTGATATAAGCATCAAAAATGATAGCTTGAAATGATAGGCAACAACTACGCCAATGATTTATATAACCATATTTATCATGATACAACCAACACAAATGGTGATTTAGCCATCAAACATGATGATCTATGATGATCTAACGAACAAAAAGTAGGGATGTGGCGCCCGACAGATAGCCAAGTTGGTCCAAGAGAAGGCTTTATGTAGTTTATTTATGGCTTATCGATAGCTGGTATTCTACAGCTAGATGGGACAACAAAAACAACTTGTCACCGCAAGGCCCGTTTGCAGCTCGATATATGTGTACATGTAATGTAAGCTGGCCCGGTGCTTCCAACTCAAGAACGTGAACAATGACTCCGATAATCTTCCCCTCGTGACAGATGAGGAATGACCAAGTCCTTGAAACTACACTTCAATGAACTCCACTAAATTCTTCCAAGTGCAGAGTTGCAAGTTGCTTCATTATCCTTGATCCCATCTAACTACACATATTTCCATATATCCATTATAAACCATAGTAAACCTACGGTCATGTTTACCAACTTTGCTATCGTTCGGGCCCATCACCTTGGCATACCTTGAAGCATTGCACAAGTCATGCACCTCTGAACCTTCCAATTGACAACCATGGCACTTATTATGTTATTATGGAAGAAAAAAAATACTCCTCTCAAGTCTCAACCCATGTCTTGGACACTTATGACACTTCAGGTTGGAATTCATGAGATTCTTACTGCTCCTGTTCTACCAAGACGTATACTCAGGTGTTGCCACTTCGTGATGTCTAAGTGTCCCGACCAAAAGGTCAGCGGTTCCCGGATCAGCGCAGTATGGTACCTGCGGTCAAAAGCTTCCATCACGCTGGACTTGACATAGAGACTCAAAATGGGCTACCTTTGATGTAGGGATGGTGACAATTGCTGATCATGAAATATTCATGGAGTCCTAACGGGGGTATAAGAGCGGGTATAATGCTTTTCCATACTTGTTTCATGAAATATTGGTTCACAAAGATGATTCTCCTGTTCGTAAACTTGCTAAACCTAGGCTGACTAGGATGGGTTGGGGGTAAATGGTAATTTGGGTTTCTACAGCAAAAAAATGCAAAAAACATATTACTGCGGGAAACCATCTTCTAAGTACCCGCAAAATGATGACCTCTCCGGGGTCTGGGTCAGTTTGAGCCAGACCCATTTTACATCCACCTTTCCCATACCCGCAATCTTCGTCCAGCTTAATGCGGAACATCCGGCCCCATTTTGTTGAGGGTCCCGTACGGTCAGTCACAGATTTGGCCAGTAAGATCTCTATATATATATATATTATATATAATATAGTCATATACCCTCTGGTAACATACGTATGAAAAATCGCCATCTTCAATATATAATATATTACATATCTATCAATGGGCTATTTACCGTAGATAAATTAGATTACCAGAAGGTATCAAGAGTTGGACAAGCACCGGCCTGGTTGGGTTGACTCAACACCACATTTGTTTGCAGCACATCTGGTGGGCAAAAATGTAATTTGTGCGCGTCATGTCCCCATTTTGTTGGGGGTCCATGTCTTTGTTGTTGCAGCCAGATCAGCATTCTGGTTGCTTATGATTTTGTTTGTTGGCAATGAGACCTACAACAAATCGCTCGACAGGGTTTACCAAAACTAAAAATTACCAGAATTGGCTCACCTCTGGGATTTTCAACTTTCACAAGATCCAAATCATCTTCAAAAAACTCACCAGGTCTGGTCGAACCTATCAGCATGCCACAACAAATGCGGAACATTACACATGTTTCGCATATTTTTTTTCCCTTGTAGAGTCTACACTGATTTGGGGACTGAAATCGCGACACTTGTGTCTGGATTAATCTATGTGTCTGAAAATAGGTGGCCCCCAAATCTTCCATCGCCTCTCGACTCTCATCACTCTCCACCCTCCCGCAGCATATTGGGCTCACGAGATTCCAACTGCTTTCAGGGTTTTGATCCCTGGTAGCCTGCGGTCGCAGGACATTTTGACATGGCACAAGTCCTATATGACCACTGGGTGGAAAAACGAAAACGGAAAGCCTGAAGGGGGCACTTCAGCAGGTCAAAGAGTGTCAGAACAAAGGCTCTTTTCTGCTCTTTTCTTCAAACACGTTGTTGTAATATGTTGTAGTGCTACTTATTCCGCACTGTTTCAACATGCCCTGAGAGAAAATTGGTTGCCCAAAAATATAATGCGGCTTCATCATCATTGTGTCGAATCCATCAAAATATACCATCTCATGTGGAAAAACGTCCACAATAATATCCATGATCTTGTGTGGAATATCATAATATCATAATATCCACGGTAATATCCATGATAATATCCAGGATAGATCTGATAATATCCATAATTTTCAGACACACCTATCCTTTTTGAGTTTGGGAAGGTCTCAAGCAGCAGACCCGCTTAAGGGAACTGTGCCTGGTATGCTCCGGGGAGGCCCGGAAAATCATCCCCGGTGTCAAGGTCGCAATGGGTAAGGCGGCGTCGCGGGAGACCCTGCCACGGTGCCGGTGATAGGGCTGATATCATCCCCAGCTGAGGATGAAGGGATGAAGATTCAAATGCATTCAACGGCCAAGCGGATGGATTTGTTTAGCAGCCCTGGACAGTGCTCTTGCAGTAATCACATATATGCTTATAAAATCGTCTAAACTGTCTATATAGATATATCTATTACTTTATACCTACATGTGTATGAGGCAAAATCTTCTTCCATATTCTATATACAGACATGGGTTCCAAAAGATGGTTTCCCTGTGTTTCCTAATCATGCTTGGGAGTCCATGTGAATATTGAGTGTTGACTCTGTTACATGTTTGTAGAACTCTTGTCCCTGTGAATGTAGAATCCCTATGCCCAAAAAAGGATCCAGTAGGTCATTAGGTATTCAAAACTCCCGAACATCGCAGCTTTCTTGGACATTGGTATGAAGATCTTCACCCGATTTTGGGTGGTGAATCATCCATGTAATGTATGGAAAATCCAGTGATGTCGGCCAGATTGCAACAATAATTCAGCCAGACCCGATAGGAAGGTGCCCCCACATCTATATGTACATATATAATCATATCTTATATAAATAATTGTAAATATATTCAATATGCATCTATTGATTATTTCATTTTTTAAAGGTGCCCACACATTTATAAGTTACCTTACCAGCTGACTAGTTCACCATTATTTTTTTTTTGCCATAACCTGTAGCTAGTTCGTTGCTTCAGGTCGTAGGCGCCAACTGGCTTCCTAACTATACAACTACACTGCAACTAGTTCACCATATCTCCCATAACTCCAACACAACTCGCCTACTTATGTTCAACAACGGGCACCTCATCTCATTTCATGGCCTTCAAAACATGACCTTCCCTGATCAGTTCCCATTGGGATCCCATCATCTCCACTTTGGACGGTCCAAAGGAATGCCAATTTCATGATGAGCAGTTCCACTTATTAGATGTATATATATATATATGTATACAATTATATATATATATATATTACATATATTGTAACATATATAACCATAGTAATAGGTATTACATCAGTGATATTCCCAACTTCTGGGGGTTTGTATCCCTTGTTACATCTGTAACGGAATTGAATGGGGTCGGCGATCCGTCAGGCCATCGGACTGATCTTCATGGGCCTTTCATAGATGATCTCCCAATAAATCAATGAAAGGATGTCAATACTCAAAGGAAACATCATTGATCTTTCATAGTTTCAATCATCAATAAATCAATGATCTTAATGATGTCTCATTCGTTTCTTTCAATCAATGATGTTTCCTGTAAAAAAACATAGACTCGATCTTCCAGTAAAACCCATTCCTTCAGTTGCAGTTCTCCGGGATCAAACAACAATCAACCTTCCCAAAAACCCGCAATGGATGACACCTGGGTTTGTCTGAAAATAGGGTAGATTCCCAATTATAGCCATTTATTGTTGGGATTTCATGATCAGCAAAACCATTGGGGAAAATGGGGTACACGACATTTTCAGACCCACCGACACTTCTCCAGTTCTCGAGTTCTTCGCTTCTGCCTGTAGTCCGAATTGGCCATAAAGGTCACCGAAACCGCTTTGGCCATCTCGACCATCCGCAGGCTCCAACCACTGCTTTCCTGGGAGCAGGGCCTCAAGGTTCTTTCTTTAAAGGGGGAGATGGAAAATATTGGAAAATCGGCATGCATACTCTACTATTGGTTGCTTGGAATAGAATCTGAAGCAACCAAAAATTTTGGGATGGAACATACTTTACAAGGAAAATACTCGCCTTGTAAACAACTGGACCTGAAGAGGAACTCAAATGTGAGCGAAGAAAACGTGCAGGATTGGTGGCAGTGGATCCGCTACCGCGCCTGGAACATCCAAGTGACTAACCAGCTCCCGGCTGCCCCCCAAAAGCAAAAGGCAGCCTTAAACCCAAACAAAAACAGAATGGTTTCCATGAGCCTTCGTAAAATCTGAAATGCTTCATACATCTTTATACAATGTTGTACATGAATACACATGACTCGCTAGAGATACCTAGCACAAGAACCAACGTCCTAAACCAACATCATTGATTGAGATATCAGAGTCCTCCATCATGAACCAACCATTCACCCAGGTCTTCGACATTCCAAGGGGCCAGAAAGTGCATGGCATTGAACTTCGAGGCATCGTTCAAGAAACCTGCGAGGAGCTGGGGTCCATGGGACCATGGGGTACCATGGGACATGAAAATCAAAAACCTGTCATCACAGCTATCCTGACAAATCTCACTGCGGATCATCGTCACAAATCGAAAAAGGAAATCAAACAATGTTTCAAACCACAGACCAGGTATGTCTTCCACCACATGCTAGCTGAAATATTGGCTCCACAGTTCGCATTTGAGACACACCAGAACACGACCTGACCTAGTCAAATTCACCATGCATGTATGGTGGCCTCAACTACTCAATGGATTGGTTTAAGGAAACTTCCACGGGAAACCATGGCTTTCATCTGCAAACAAAAGAGTGGTACTCGCCCTCCAATGACGGCAAACTACAAAAACATAATATCGATGTAATAGATCTTCATAAATATATATGTATATACATATTTAGAGAGTGCAAATACATATACATATATATATACATATCTAAACATCGTACACACGATGTGTACAATTGTGCATATGTAAAGTATTCCTCCATGAAAATGGCGATACAATCAGTGTATCACTTCCCGGTGGAGCTTCCCGGTGGCTCAGGTCCCGGACCCCGGGCATTGTGGGCCCATTCGGACATGCCCGGGACATTGCTGAAGATCTGATGTCCAAACAAACCCATCCTCGTCACACGATGCAGCTGCAACTGCTGGTGGATTCTGAGGTGCTTGGTAAACCAAGAAAGGGATGGAGAATACCACGAATCATGTTTCTCTTGGCGGGGTTGATCATTTCCAAACATAAAGGCATGAAGCATTCTTTTGATCATGTGGTTAGTCAAAACATCAAAAATAACTCTGAATGAATCAACTTAGCCTGCAACAAGACAATGCACGGAAAATATGGACAACCAACAAATGGTGGTAGAGAGACGGTACGATGCATCATGCAACTTCTACTCTGCTTGAAACAACCTCTGCTTGGTGGATGGCACCCATTTCAACTTCCAAGATCATTGCAGCATAAAGACTTACAATATAGAAAGAATAAGGAAGTCATTGGCCACAGATTTCAATCAATTGTGCCAAACAACATGACACAAGCGTGATAAACGCATCGTTACCTACAAGGTGGTTCCAGATATAAGGTGGTTTATAAAACCCATCAACTGTGTATAATTATATATATATATATTCTCTACTTGATTTATTTTTGATTCATGATGATCAACTCAGTTAACAACCCAGGGCACCACAACATTCACTGACAAACCGCACCAAGAAACCACTGCACCGTGGCGAAACCGTAGAAGCAAAAATTCCGTTGAAGGTCCTGCTGAATCACCGGTGGTTCGGTGGATATATCAAACTAGATAGCTGGGGGAAACTAAAACGACTTTTACATCTAACCGTGTAAATAAAGGACACTGCTCTGATTGGAAACCATAAACAAATTCCCGTCCAAGTGTAGATGTTGTTACTATGAAAGGGGGGGGTTCCAGCCAGCCATGTTTAATCACATCTACTATCCGAGGCAAGTTTTCATGTGTGCCATGGTCAAAACATGCCTCTGGATCATGGTCATCTCACCATCAGGGATTCCTGATAATTACTGAATATGATGGGCATAAATCCTGATACCCTCTGGTAAACTAACATAACTATGGAAAATCACCATTTCAAATGGGAAAATCCATTATAGATCGTCATTTTCAATAGCTATGTTAGTTTACCAGAGGATAATATAACTTATATAATGGGTTCATGACCATCCCCTTTTGTGGGAAAACCATATTTTTTGACCATGCTCATATGGCTATGGGTCCAAATTAAACACGATGAAAATATGAAACCTCGCTAAATCACTATCCCAGCAGAAGTTCTCTTCAGGCAACATTCTATGGCAACGAGGATTTAAGCAATTTTGAACCAACAAAAAAAAACATCAGGCATCAACTACCACATGTAGGGCTTGTACCTTTTATAAAAACATGTCCAGTATCGATCGTCTCGTATCCAGCCAGTTCCTAATCATTTACCACATTGCTGACAAATGAGCATGGAACCCACATCTTAAGGCTCCATGGCTGTTGGTTTCCATCTTTCACTGGATTGGTTTAAGGGAAAATTTACAGGAAACCTCTATATTTGATGGGGAAAACCATGGTTTCCTTTAGATTTTCCCTTTAACTATATAATCCACCAAATCTTTGTTTCCAGAGGGGGAAGTTCCGAAAACCAATCCCCAACACCCAAGGTCGTCCTCTGGCACCTGAAACAAACTGTCAGGGTTGCAGAGGTGAAACACCGACCAATCGCTGGCGTATTTCACCTGGCAGGCAGGTTTGTCCGAGCCAATTGGGGATGAGAGTGTGGAGTATAGATTTGCCATTGAACCAGGGTTTGGTTTCCGCTTATTGAATATGATGTGACATTAGGTGTTTTGACCAAAATATTATACATATATATATATATAAAGACAATGCTCCCCATGGCTGTTGATCAAATTTCCATAAATTTCCAAACTTCCCCCAGTTGTTATTGGTTCAACTCCCATGTTTCTTGTTAACACACTCCATGATATGTGGAAGCCACTTGGAGTAGTTATCCCCCCAATCTGAAACACGGGTAGTCCTCCAGCAACAAGACACACTATGAGATATTTGCCATGACAAAAGGGATTCAAATCATATTTGTCGTAAACATATTTGGAGGCTCAGGGACCATCCATAATTGGGTCATAACTTAAAACCTCTTAGAAAAGGGATATATTGATCTATCTATGTCTATCGGGTTTGTCTGTATATATATATATATGTTTTTTTATTCGTCCGAATTCAGTGGAGAAAATATGGACAATGAGAACTGTCCATGTGAAAGAGCCATCTGAGTAGACCTCATTTTCAACATACTCCAGGAATCTCCAAAATATTGCTGCTATTATATGTATCATGTATCCCATTATATCCCGCTATATACCATCAAATTTACCATGATATTACCCCTAATCTTGGATTTGCTTAAGGAACCCAAATCATCTTCAGCAAATTCAGGTTACTGTCATTGTTGGGTTGTAGACCCTTATATTATATGGCTTTGGGTCAAAAGTGGGGTACCCCAATAATTGATGGTTGTTAAAAAGAGACGAGAATCTGTGGCCCCCCAGCTCTTTCAGAGCCTTAGTTCATTGGATTGGTTAATGGGAAAATTTACAGGAAACCCCTATATTTCATGGGAAAATCCATGGTTTCCGGTTAAAATTTTCCCTTAAACCAATCCAGTGATTAGTGGGTCTATCTCTTCACTCGATCTCCGAGAACTGGCAAAGTGTCCGGGTCGCGAAGGTCGGCTCGTAGCGCATGCCGAGGACATTCGCTTCGCGGAGGACCTGTGGAGACCAAAAGCCGTTTTTTCACGGGCCCTGGTGATGACATGCCAACGTTTGGATGGGAACTCTGTGTGCACATACTACACAAAATGTATAATATATATATAATATGGGTATGAGCTACCATGCATTAAAAAATCACATGTATAATCTGTATATATATATATATACACACCTAGTCCCAGCATATACATAGAATTACACACACAAGTGTCATGCATCTGTAACATATATACAGTATATACATATATGCTCTAAGTACATACTGTGTATGTGTATATATACATATACTATGTAATGAATATACGTATAGGCAGTATAGGTATTTAGCTTAAGCCATTAGCCATCTAATATTGCGTAGTATATGCATGTATATGCCATGTGAGAATTGGAGTTGTGATACACATGGGTCTTTCAGCAACCCCTCGTTGGTGAAATCCCCAGCGTGCTTCATGGATTCCCCATTTCAGTTTTACCCTAGGGAAAAAGAAATCGCTGTCAAAGCAAACCCAGGTGGTGGCATAAAATAATCCAACTATAATCTACAGTGGTTGGATCTAACTTGGAGTATTTCTTGTGTCAAAACAAGGAGATCCCAATCCAAGGTGTGGATGCACATGTATAAATGGTTTGCAACTGGAGATAAGTACCCTCGAGCACTCGCACATGGCAATGGAACATGTTCCCATTTAAACTTGCATTTACAAGTGGATTACCTACCTAGCCATGTTTAAATGCCGAAGAATAATAGGTTTCGGTTTATCCAAAAGTTGAAAATCTCCCAAAAACGAAAGAACTGGGAAGTGCAGCAACCTGAACAAAACATTGGAACGTTCCCAAACCCACGGATATCTCAACATTGGACATCTCATTTCCCCTTTTAAGAAATGTCGAGACTCCGGGCTTTTGATGACCCACAAGGTGGCGCCCCCCACTTACGTTTGATGGCTTATGGTTTATACTAGATAGTTCGATATACCCCTATAAAACTGACGAGTATATAGTTAGTCCAGTTATAAACTGAAGTACCGAACTAATTAGCTATACCTTCCATGCCAAATTTTCGCTAGGTTCGTTATTACATGTTATTACTATCTTCATTCCAAAAACATGGGAACTCTCTCACAAGGTCCCCAGCTCGTCTGAGAACCGGACATCCGAGACTTCAGAAACCATCCATTCTCTCTCTCGATCCCGCGGGTCCTGCAACATCTGCAACGCTTTTGGGTCTCTGAAAACAGGTGAGTTTTACCTCCAACTTGACTAAATGTCCCTGTTTACATAATGATGCCATATAAACCACCATAATCCATGACATTTTAAGGTCCTTTTCAAACAGACCCAGCTGATGACAGGTGGCAGTCATTTTTTTTCATAGCAGGTACCGCCTCAGCTTCACAGCAGCAGCTTGTAGAGCCGTATCCGTCTTATTTTTCAGGACATCTGTGTCCAATTCCCACGTTCATCTTTGGAAAATAGTGGAGAATTCCCGACAAATGAAGGTGTATAGCTGGGAAAATCATCTATAAACGGTGGATTTTCAATTGCCATGTTTGATTACCTGAAAAGAGTTCCTCTTGCGCTTCTGATTTGGATCCACTAGTAGAAACAACAATAAAACAACGAGGAAGGACTCAGAGATGCAACAATGACTTCAACGGGCACAAACTCTCCTACTGATCAATTCACAGCAGGGTTCTCAGTTCTTGGATTAGAATCAATCTAGGGATTAAACCCCCAATCTTTCACCCGTCATACAGTGCCAGGCAAGAAAAACACACCACATCAAACACTGATCATTTCTGCATGACATCCCTAGATGTTGCTGATTAATTACCCTCCAGTAATCAAACATGGTAATGAAACAAAAACATTTACAGGTGTTTTTTTTGTCCACAGCTATACATCACCTTTGATTGAGGGGATTCTCTATTGCCAAGTTTGATTACCGGAGTGTATCTCGGGTCTTCGGCGCAGTGGGCAGGTGCCTCAGAGTTGAAACGCTTCCAGAACTTGTCGAAGCGTTGTCGGAAGGAATTCCATTCCTGGGCCACGTCGGCGTCAGAGATGTAAACCGTGGGGAACAACTAAACAGTGAACCGTCCAAATAATTTGCTAGGTCTATTGGTATACACGCCAAAGTTTATAGGGTGTACCAAAATTTGGTGCCCTTTCTGGCATGGCAATGGAAAACAACCCGTTGATGTGAGCATCTCACAGCATCTCACCATGGAGCCATGGCCACCGCAGTTGAGGATGTGTGAGGAATCGTAGACATGTAGGTCTAGAAATACCGTATTTGAGGAAACACGTGTCCCCAACTTTTCGAGTGAAGCAACCTCCTGAAACATGTTTTACTAGTTCACCACCCAAGTGATGTCTACCCCAAAGACACTTTTTTTTGCACCCAAAAGACCAGCTTTAACATATGTTGACCCCAGGATGTACACCCCAACTGCGGGACGAACAAAGCGGCTGGATTGTTGGAGCAATCGAAGTACCAGGGCGTCTGGAGCGTGGTAGGCAGCAATTGCCAAAGTTACCAAAATTGAATGGTGATAAAAGGCTGATTTCATGGTGATTTGAATCATGATTTAATGGGATATAACTGATAGAACATGATATAACCAAGAAATATAGTGGGATATAGTGGGAATACAAAGGATAGTGGGAATGCAAAATCACGCATACCCTCTGGTCATCAAAAATGGCAAGCTGGGAAATCCATGGAAATCACCCGACTAAATTGATACTTGTATAGTTGGAGAATCCTCAAACTAAATGGGTAAGGTTGCATCATGTTTGATTAATTACCAAAGGGCAAATGAACAAAGAAAGTGGGCTGTAAAAGATGGCGATGGGACAATTGAAACAACGTTCCGGCGGTTTTTTCGGTGCGCTCACAAGAAAGCCTTTTTCGTCAGACTTTCAGCCAAACATTATCATGTTCGACTTTTCCAAAATTTCTTTGGACAACCAAAGGGAAGGAACAACAAAGATAATATTGGTTTATGAAACCAACCATTTTGTGGGGATATAGCGAGATGCAATGTAACCATATGATATGGGCTTGTCCTGATTGTCGCAAATGGGTTGTCACTCCCTCTTATAGCAAATTGACTGGGGAGTATGATGATAAACACTCAAATTAGGTGGTAGAGTGTTTTGAGACTAACCTGAATGGCATCATACAACAAAAGATGCTGAAATAACACCAAGATTGATGGAGGTAAGTGGTGAATAGCAATGCTTGGTTTCCAAACATACATATATGCATGTACATATATGCATGCACATATACATATATATTATATATATATATGATATACACAAGGTAGGGAGAATGTCCAAACTCTTCACCGGGTATGAGTTGAAATGGATGATTATCCACCTATAGTGGCTTCCCAACATGGATGGTTTCCGCTCCTCAACATGAGGCCCACGGTCCCAGAATTGGATCCAAGGAAAATCTACAAGACATCACCAGGTTCGTTGGCAAACACATCGGTTTCCGGTAGATTTCCCCTTCAACAAACTAATCCATTGATACTGCCAAAGTCATCTTCCTCTTGGGATGCTGATGAGACCCTGGAGGTGCCTGGATACCAACCACCAGCTCAATGAAATACGACCTTGGTTTCATAGCAACACAACCGCTTGTCACACAGAAGATGGTGACACTACTTTAGGAACCAAAACTGTCCTTCTAAGTTCCGTTTGTTCATAACTTTTCAGGGCAATTGCCGTATCTGGTTTTCCCTTATTATCTAGTTTTATATCTGTTCCAACTATCTATAGATATCTGCATACACCAGTTGTAACTTTAGAAATCACTGGAGTGTCAGCAAGACGCTAACAGGGTCTACATTCTCAAGCGTGCTTTACAAGGGCTGAAAAGTGCGCAAATCCCGTGGTTCCCAAAGTGAAACTGTTTGACACTAAAAACTGTGGATTGTAGTCATAGTCATAGACCCGTACCCAAAGCCAATGATTGGATCTATGCTGGAACGGTCTTCAGTTAAATTATTGAATATAAACAAACTTGTATCATGGGAGCCACTTTCTGGGGATGTTCATCTCCAGTTTGCTGGTGAGAGAAACGTCCCGCACGAAATGCTACTTTGACCCGAATTCAAGATCATCTGCTTTCTTTGGAATCTGAATAACTCAAACAGCGAAAAAGGATGAACAAGGGGATAGATGACTTCCAAAACAATTAAGTTTTAACATGGTTTAAGTGACATAAGTAATGCAACTAGAACATCCAAATCGGCTTCAGTCACCTGGCCATTGCTCCGAACTAAGATGGTGGAGATGTACTTTTCATAATTTTTCTATATATATATATTGGTTGGTCTTGCTATAACTCTTTATTTCCGTCGGCGAGGCACCAGCCGATCCATCCGCCTCTGCTGGGCGCCATGTACCCCGCACCGCAAGATGCGGTGTGTGGGCAGGGTGCTTCCTCTGAAGTTGACCAGGGGCTTGAAGCTTCAATGAAACATCTCTGAGGTGTACCTCAATATAATGTAAATAGATAAAGCTATTATGTATAATGTATGTACATGTGTGTTGTACATCTACTCCATACAGAATGTTCTTGTCTCGCAAAACAGAAACGAACGCCTGCATTTTGATTTATATATGTCTGCAATTTGCATGACTCCACACTCTCTGAAGCTGCGATGTTTTGGGATGTTTAGAGTTTAGGGATACTTGGATCCAGAAAGTGGTGCGGTGCTGTGTGGGAAACTTGCACCCCATTCGGCTTTGATCTCAAACAAACTGCCGTGTAAAGAGGGAAACATAATCTGTCAAAATGGGAACACACCTTCCTATCACGCCCAGCTCGCGCTTAAATGACCAACTTGGTAGCCTATATGAATCCATGCACGAATTGGATGGTTGCTAAATGAGACCAACATCTTTGAATTGGGATGTCTAAAATTTTGACCCAGACCCTGATAGGCCAACAGCTGCGTCACAAGAAGGCCTTCAATTTTGCATCTCACTAGGGCTCTGGTGCCAACAAACATATAACCCAAAATTCTTGCAACGGACATGTGAGTATGAGGGCACTAGTTGCAATTCAGCAGTGCCCAGACTATCTGTCATCTGCAAGACTGGTTGGTTGACAGGGTTCAAAGTTGGATGAGTTCACAATCAACTTTAAATCACTTGGCCCCATGTTCAACCCCAAATCTAGGATATGAATCTTCAATTTCTATATATTCACGACACATGTATAATATAATCTAAAGATATAAGTTCGTGCACCCAAATTTTGACAATTAAGCAGCAGTGATTTGGGCATTGCTCACTTAGGGTTAGCTAACCCGTGAACCCGCTGGCTCTTGGCTCAGCCAAGGAATATCTGAATCCCAAAGAGATCTGTCAATGCATTGGAAAAAAACCTTGGCAGGGAATCATACATTCTACGCATTAAATGAGGTAGAGAGGTCTCCTGTAAATTTTCCCCATGCATAAACCACATCTGGAATCCGGAGAATGGTCATTGACGGTCATTGTGCACCCTCCTAGCCAATGGTTTCCGTTTCCAGCTGTGGATTCATAACACATGTATTGCAAGTTCCTCTAGATCAGCCGGGGTTGTCCGCACAGCCGACAATCCCTTGATACCATCCCCAAAATCAAGATAGACCCTGAGAATCAGTTTCTTTTAGAGGAGGTCGTTTTCCAACCCCCTGTTTGGCAGGGTCTATCTTAGTTGGCGGAGGGGGCATTCTTGGCGTTGAAATTTGCATTTTGGGTTATGTATGCTCCGGTAATCAAACATAGCAATTGGAAATCCACTAAAAATGTAGGATTTTGTGGGAAAATCATCTATGAATGGAATATTTCCCATTGCTATGTTTGACTACCGGAGGGCATCCTCCGTTTCAAGACAATGCCAGTCCATTCACTCCCATCGTTTTTCAGCACGACAGATCAAACAATCGACAGCTGCAGTTGCTTCAACCTCAGCAGCACGGAGCTGTGAGATTCCATCCCATAGGATATCCATGGATATCCCACATATATTACTTACAGTATATAATATATGCATAGTTATATACATATATAAATGTGTGTAGTTGTTGGTAAATATGTATCCCAAAAAATTGGTTGTCATAATCCCCAATAAATAAAATAAACATAATTTTTTCCAGCATCATCTGGGGTATGTTTGGTTTAGCTGCGTGTGTAACCAAAAATATAACTGGGGAGCACCACCTGGAGTGTCAAGCATCGCAACTTCAGCGGCACCAATGGTGCAATTTTTTTGCGGGGGACCAGTCGAGGAATTAATACGAGTGTAGACTGTTTGCTTGCTGTTTGCTTGCTGTTGATATATATATATATAGATACAGAATATGTTGTTCATGTATATATTCATTCATAAATCACATTACATATGTAAATCAATCATATTTCTAGATATATACCAATGATTCTGAACTCCACATTTATAGACTTGGGAATCAATTCCGGATTCCATATACTGTATATTATATGTATATATATATATATATATCATATATATCACTGGGTCACTGGGTCGATATCTATTCCTACCCTCTGAATCCAGCTGCACATCCTGCATTCGGCATTTGTCCCTTTTTCCACCCATATCGTGACTTGCATGTGTCTGACGTAGCTTCAGCGTTTCGAGGAGTCTCCTTCGGTGGCCGCCACAATTGGCGCGTCAAAATTCAAAGCTTTGGAAAGTCTACACAGCCACGCTGCCAAAGGGCTATTCACCTAATACTCAGCTGAAACGTCGAGCCCGGAAGCCCAAGGAGGCCCTTAAAATCATCAAAATGCTATCTATGATGATCTATGCATATTCAATCATATTCATAGATTCAAAATGATTCAAACACACTGGTACTAATTAAACTTATGTAGTCAGCACAAAGTGGCATAGGAAATTGATTTCGGAATGTGTCCAAGCGTGGTTGGAGTTTTTAACTTGTTTTAAGTGATCTCAATCATCTTTGGCTTAAAGCCAGCAACCAGCAGAAGAACGCGGCACTGGCGTGCCTTGAAAAAGTGGGTCTTTGGAAGCTTCGGGCTCAGTGCTTGAAAAAAGAATCAGTGGGTTTGCCGCAAACTTTGCCGAGAAACTTGCCTGACGACCGCACGTGTATAAAAGAGCCCGCCGAAAATCGGCGTGGTTCCCAACGCACGTCGGTTTGTGGGACGTCCCACGACGTCTGGAAGAAATTTTGACACAGCACGGACGTCCCATGACGTCCAGCACAAGAATCAACAGCACATCCATTTCAAAAAAAACAATGAGTCATTTCCATCAACTCTTTGAACTTCATGTCGTCTGCAAGTCAGGATTTCTGAGAAAGGGCGGGTGGCAACCCGGAACAAATTCACAGATTGTCATGTGAGTTTCAGAAAAAAAACCTGGGCCGTTGCCACAGGTCCACTCGCAAAATCTGTACTCAGTGGGCGAAGAAAACTTGAGTCATCATTCGGAGGAGCTGAGATCTGCTAATTACAGGTGTTTGCTTTCAGCACTAGCAAGCGTCTGCAGTCTACATAAATCTGACTCTGCCAAATTGGCTTAACATTGTTTCTTTGCCCCTTTTTCGATCATCTTATGATTCTTTTAGGTATCTCGTTTCCTAAAACAAACACATCGTTCAGTGAAACAGCCCACATCTGAAAACGGAAACGGTCCCAGGCCATCTTTCCACCGTTGTTTTTTTCGGAGACGTCCTGGACTACGGGCTTAAGGATGAGCTGCTCAGTGCCGATGGACTCCTGGGCACCCCCATTCTATGATCCCAAATATGTCCCAAAAATGGTGTAATTCCCTGTAAATCCCCTACTAAAGCATGGTCTCTGTGGGGTGTTGAATATGAACGGGGGAAGGGAGTACTGTTGATGTTTGCGAAGTGCACCTGTTTTTCTATGTGAATTCCATCTCCAAGGTGCAGGATTTCTTCCACAAAGGCAGCACCCGGAGTTGGACGCTTAAATTTGTTCCTTCTTGGGTTTAACATAGCACATCCCGAAAAGATAGATCAGAACAGTATAATGCCACAAAAATGAAGTCAAAATCATGTTCGATCGTTTTTCACGGTTGCTACACTGACTTGTAACCATGGCCCAACGAAACGCTATGCATGAATGCAAACTTCCAAGATCATGCAACGAATCTGGCATGTTCTTTTGCCACAGCCCGACTGCAACATATTATATATAAGGATAATAAGATGTAGAGTATTATGTAACGTATTGGTATAAGCTGTGCATTGCTGATTTGCTGGGCAATGATGAACCAATCATTTGATCTATCCGAATCGATTCACTTCTTCATGCTGTTCAACGAGTTGAAGCATGTGCGGAAATCTTGTCCAGACTTTTTCCGAATCAATGCTCAGGAACATTCAAACGTTTTTTTTCCATACGTCTCCTATGTCACGCACCCCTCCCTTCTCGGCATCATACGTCGACATGCCGGCCAAGGGTCATGGGCATGTAGTGTTCTTCAATCATATTCTCAATGGTCGAAAAATCCGCCAAATATCGCTGAAACTCCTTGAGGGCCGCCAGAGTCCACCCCGATTCATCAGTGAAATGGGGTAGCCATGGGTAGCCCATCTTCAGACAAAGCGAGGTTGGGATTTCATTGGGATGACAGATTTTGAATTTAAGATGTCATATTCATTTGAATATAGACATCCCAATCAATATATACTAGTTTTTGAATATAGTTTGTATAGACAGAATTGTCTGAACACACGCATGGATGACTCATTTGGATCCGGCCTCGAAGGTCACTTGCTCCCCATGGACATGAATGTCGTCTTTACCTGCCACTCGACTCGACTCGGGCCCCCGGAAGGAGAGGAATTCATGGGACTGAAGGGAACAGAAAGAAGGGAACTCTAGGCATTTCACCAAGAAAGATTGGGACTGATAGTTGATGTAGAATTTTGCAGGCAAATTACTCAACGGTAGGCGAGCTGTCGGATTTATGAAGGAGATTCGTCGAACTACACCACCTCTTGGGGTTTCCTGCAATGGTTCCATTTGACGACTCCTTGGACGGTTGGTATCCCCTTGGAAAGTACTACGAGGCACTTCGATTCACTTCGGGGATCATGTTGGGTTTCCTATGGTTTCCCTCGACTGGTCATGACACGCCTAGCAATGAATGTCAAGAATCATAGATGTCAAAGCCCCAATCCATGGATAAATAATGAGTAATCGCACAGTGTGAGTCAGCTTGGATCTCAAAAAAAGGAAGACGCCCCATATGCTCCATCTATGAAATATATACCCACATTCTATGCATTTTTTGAGTAAATCTTGATACTAGTAGAATCCGGAACTTCGTTGAAGGGAGCTCTCCTCTACAGTAGTCTGGGGTTGGTTCTAGCTGAAGCGGATTTGCACATGCATTTGTCCATCGACATTCAGAATACGAACTGAAGATAAACTGACAGTGGGTCACCATACTTAGCATGTAGAGATGATACTATACATACTTGTCTACGTAGAATAACCGCACTTCCCTCATTAAATATAATGCGATGGTAATGATTGTGGATGACCCATTGAATACGGTGAACCAAGGACTTAGACCCCTGAAAATTCAGAAAAAAACCCAACAAACATGTGGTTTCCAATTCGATTTTTTAATCGGACGATCATCTTCCAAACTCTCTTTGGGTCTGGCTGAGAATGGGGGACATCTCCAGAACTGCCTATTGAATGATGGGAAAATATTGGAACAAAATGATTAATCATCTAACTAGTGAATGGATTGGAGTACCTGGGAACCACATTTTCAGACAAACCCTTTCTTTGAGTTCCACCTTAGTCTTCAGGAGGAAGGTTGGATGAATCATCTCCGAACTGCACATTTTTCTATCCCACCACTGCCGCACCATCCCTTGCCGAGTGGCAAACTGCAAACAGCCTCACTAGGGGCTGAGGCTGAATCCGATCATTCCAAGAGATTCCAAGGTGAGTCAAATAATATCCTCCGTATCTTAAGTGGAACCAATTCGATCGCCATGAATAATTATTTGCACGTTTCCTGCCTCTGCCAGTAGAGCTTGGAATTATCCGTCAGCTATGGAGTCAGTCAGAGTTATGGTTGTCAAAAATAAACTCCAATATGGGTTTGTCTGAAAATTAGGTACCTCTAATTCCAATGGATTCTCATCATTATTCCCATTTAGTCATTTGGAGGGACATCCCATTTTCAGACCTATCTCATTGCTCAATTTGATCATCACAAATCCCGTCCCATATTAAACACTGCTCGGACGAACCCCTTAGCATTGGATCTATTGATTTGGAGGACCATAATAATATGGGGGGTACCCTCTGGTAATTAAACATGGCCATGGAACAAAAAGTTACCCAGCTATAGTAATAGATTATGTTCCTATTAACAACGACATTTATCGGGGATTTTCCATGGGCCACATTTGATTACCAAATGGAATATACTAGTATACATGTGGGGATTGGGAATAAGCCGACTCGAAAGTCACTAAAACCATCCTGGAACTGGACAAAAACAATGAAACACGACAAACAAATGGGTCAAATGGGTTTGTCCGATAATTATTGTATATGTTTTCCATGTTTTTTCTAAATCTATTGGTTGATTACATCATTTTCCTTATCAACATTGCCATTAATCGATGGTAAATCCATTTAAATCCCCCATGTTCAGAAAGAACAACTCAACATATTGTGTATATATATATATACATAATAATAAATATATATATATACTGTATATCCGATTAATTAATGACATTCCCATTCATCCCATCATACACCCAGTATGTTCCTTTGAAATCCCATGAAGAAACTGATCACCTCAGACAGACCGATAACATTGCTGGGACGGGGGACTCGTCAGAGACATTACGATGCCCGCATTGGCGCTCGAGTAAATCTTCCAAAAGATAGCGGAACTCCTGAAGTGTGTCTCTCTCGACGGCATGGCCCATTTCGCGAAGGTGAAATATATTTCGTGCGTATACAGATTATACAGTATATCATTTATACATCAGGGTGTGCTTTCCAGGGGTGAAGTTGTGCAGGCACTTTGTACATACAACGCCCCGGGCACATGCAGATGCTACAAAATGCAGCTTTTTTTCCGCTGAAAATCACTAAAAAATGTAGATTTTTGCTACTACAAAAAGCCAGTTGCGATCAAGCACGACCTAACATGAGGGTTAACATGAAGTTTGGATTCCCCGGGGATCCCCCGGGGATCTCCCGGGGATCCCCCGGGGATCCCAGAGATTTGTTCCCTCAAGATTTGTGTAGCATTTTGTAGCAGGTCAGCATTT